>JAAXYV010000444.1:0-12346 GCA_036851875.1 Novacerus sp. FZ-2019
TTACACACATTTTCATAATTATTTGAATTTACATATACTCCGCAGATTAATGATAATGCTCTTTTTTCTAGTCTAATTAGCTTTTTACTTTGTTTGTTATTTAAGCTGGTGCCCCAGAGACAAACACAATACTCAAGAATACTGCGAATATGTAATACATATAATTTTGTAAGCTGATTTCTACTCAACCCATGGGATTTTAATTTGCGTATTATGTAGAGTTTATTGCACGCTTTTTTATAAATTAGATCGACATTATCACCCCAGTTTCCTTCATTATTTATCATGGTGCCTAGGAACTTACAACTGTTAACTTTCATGATTTCTCTGCCTCCTATTTTTATAACATAGTTACTGTATTTTTTATTTTTAGATTTATGCTCTATTAAAGCAATACATTTATCAGGATTGATTTTCATTTTGATGTTGTCGACGCTACTATTTTAGTAACGTATAAAACGCAAACTGCCTACTATATTTCTCTCACATGAATCAACTTTGACATATAAGCTGCGATCTTATATCTACATTAAGCAAGTGAATCGCATGCTATGTAACGTCAATTTACAACTTTAGTATATTGTCGCAAGTGAATCGAATGCTATGTAGCGTCGATTTGCAACTGTAGTATATTGTCGCAAGGGAATTGCAGGTTTCGAACAAATATCGAATAAATGTAGCATCTTAATGTTCATCAAACATATGCTAAAGTATCTACTTCAATGTTGACCCGAAATCTTTTGGTCAGGTCGAACCTTGATAAGACCCAATATTTGAATGTCCGGTCTTAGCTTCGAACTGGCCTAAGTAGATCGCAAATGAAAACACAAACAACCGGTCAACCCATGTACTCATATTGACATTTGTTCTCGTCTGCAGTGTTCGAAATAGATTCACTCAGAATGTATTTTGCATACTACATTGTTTTTAACTGAAATTGTGTATTTGAATCTTCAGAACCAAACGCTGCTGTGAAGCATATTTAGATCAAAAAGTCAGATCTGAACAACCTGGTAATTAATACATCAGTGCAATTTGATTCATTAATAGAACACTTGAGGACTGATAGATTTCTCAAGCAATATCAAAGTGTGTTTCGATTTAAAGGTCAGTTATACAAATATGGTACTATTGCGAGACAATCGACTTGCAGCTCAGACACCAACATGAACTTGCTAGGTTCGTAAACCAAATCATTAAACAATGCTTGTTTTGCACTAAACGTTAGTACACAAGGTAACCGAACTATTCCTCTGTGGACTTTTCTTCTGAGAGACTATTCCTCTGGAACTACTCAGGGGAAATGTCTCAGAGGAAAAGTTTCAGAGGAATAGTCCGTGAATTAGTACACAAAACTATGTGCATCTGAAAAGTGTGATTTGCTGCTGCAAGCTGCAATACATCCTTACCAATTCGACGTTCTGCATGTAAGAACTCCATGTATCGAATATGACGGTTATCAACAATGCGTTTGAAAACTATTACATTTACACACAGACAGTTGAATTGCCTAAGAAAAAAACACAAGGAAATAAAGCATAAAAAAGCACTTACCGCGTGTTTCAATAGTAAAAATATTTGATTTGTTGACGACACCTCGTTCTAATCCAGGTCCGAATGCCTTCACTTTCTTAGGGTCACAACCACGACGAACATTAACTGCGAAGGGTGAGCCAGGAATTGGAACACCGTCATATAGTATATCAATCACATGCCTTCCCTCTTCAAAGGGAGTGTAACTTATTCGATATGTTCCATCGGCCATTGGAGTGATATAATTATCAGTTCTTGTCCCAGAGGGGTTGGTAATAGTGCAGGTGACTTTTCCACCCGGGGAAGCTTTTGAAATGGCTCTAGTGTCAACCAAAAAGTCAGTAGGAGAGTCAGCAAAAACACCTACGGAAAAAAATTAAATTATAGTAGGTTCCCTGACTGTACGACATACAGAGTTCATGAGGTTAAATTCATAAACACAAATGACAAAAATTGCAGCAGCCAGTTAAAAATTAACTTAACATTAATCAACACTATCTACAACGTAAAAAAACTCAAAATTCTAAGAACACACAAATTGGTAATCCTAAATTAAATTAAATAATTAATAGAAAATCAAATCATGCAGGCACATTGCACATTGTGTGAGATCAGATCAGAATACATTTTAAGAACACACAATAAGAGAAGATGACTGGTGTCGAAGTCAGCAAACAGCAAGAGTTAGTGGTGAACTCATGCTATAAAACCGAGGGAAGCTGGACAGCAGCGTACCATGAGGCTGGATTCCATTTCCAGACACTTTGATTCTTGATAGGTCAGCCTCTGGAGAGATGATAGCTTGAAATGGAGAGCCAGGGATGTGAGCTTCATTAAAAGTAATATTGATGGAGTAGTCTCCAGCTTCAGTAGGGAGGTAGGCAACAGAACAAGTACCATCTCCATTGTCCCGACAATTAATTGCAGCCTCACAGGGGCCTTCGACAGTCACTCCTAAACCACCTTGACCAGCCCCACGGGTGTCAATCATAAAATCTGCGGGATTATTGACAGTGCCTTTCTCAAGACCCGGTCCAGTGGCTCGTACTTTACTAGGATCACTTCCATGAGTGCAAACTAAGCGGTAAGGAGCCCCAGAAATGGGTTCTCCCCCGAACGAAATGCTGAGAAGGTACTCTCCTAATTCTGTTGGGGTGAAATTCACTAAGAATCCTTCCGGACTGGGAATGACGTGGGCTTGAACTTTTGTTCCTGACGGAGTTGTGATGGAAACCGCAATGTCAGCTTTTCCGGCTGCTTGTGTAATTATCTTGAACTGCTGCAGGCTGTTGATAGGTGCAACTGAACAGAGAGCCCAGCTGAACTATTGAACTTTCTTTTCATCCTTAATCTGTCTCTTAATAATATGCATTCCCTATCCGCTCTACGAATCATATGAAATAGTAAATGTATACATACAAGACCCTCAAATGTGACTTACTCGGCTCAAGACCATCCACTTTCACTTTGGAAACATCCACATGTGGCTGTACTGCTACGCGCAATGGACTTTGAGGTACTTCTTGGCCATCATACTTCACGCTGACCTACATAAATAGCACAGAGAATGATTAGTAATGAGCTTTTCCACAAATAATTTGACCACATCGAACTTATACGAATATTTAATCCAATAATACCTTGTAGTTGCCGGGGGTTGGTGGAGAATAGTCAATGGAGAAGGTTCCATCTCCGTTATCAGACAGTTCGTAGGGTATTGCTTGACCTTTTTCATCAGTTATGGCTAGTTGAAGATCACCGGGACCAGCATCTCTGGCATCGACGTTGAAATGAGTTATCTTCTGGGATTTGACACCTTTCTCAACACCTGGTCCAAATACTTGTACTTTGGAAGGGTTTGTGGGTTGAGACACGTACACACGGTATGGACTTTTCTTAGTTGGGACTCCACCGTAATTGACCTGTTGAGAGTAATCAATGTAATTCGCTGAGTCCGAAATTTCTTATAGCAGTCAATTAAGTCGAACACTTACTTGAACTGTGTGCTTGGCACCTCTCTTTGGCACATAGCTGCATGAATACATGCCATCAGCAGACTCTCTAACTTTGACATCAACTAGGTTGTACTGAGCATCCATAACCTAAATAAACAAAAGAGTCTTTTATAATGTAATTTCTTTATTTTATTGCACACAACTTATGGCTTACTAATTAACTACATGAATCTCCGTGGTAAGAATCACACATAGTACATATAAAAGACATCGGATTAAAATAAATTTACATTGACTTCAAGAGGGGCAGAGCCAGCACGTCTAGCGTCCACTGTGAACTCAGCTGGCTTGCTGGTGAGAATTCCAGTTGGCTCAAGTCCAGGACCATGACATTCCACCTAAGAAAACAAGTCATTAGCATGTAGACGAAGAACTGGTAACTACGTACAGACTCCTCTTTGAATGACAATGCTCATCATATCGTAGCTCAAGCTGAACTGAACTCACCAACTCGGGATGAAAGTCACTTTTAGGTAGTATCTGAGCAATGTAGGGTGACTTGGGAATGTCCTCATCGTCACATAGAATGTGTACCGCGTACTCTCCCGGAGCTGTGGGTAAGTACCGAACGTCTGCAGAACCATCTCCATTGTCATGACAGTCTATCTTAGCCTGAGATGGTCCCTCTATGCTGAATCCTACATGACAAAAATATATGAGCAAATCATGGAAGAATTTATTCAAGAGGCTGAATTCCTTTTTGACATTAATGCCTCCATTATCTATGATGAATATACTAATTATTAGCGATGACAGCAAGCAACATACCTAAGGCACCTGTTTCCCCATTTGTTTCCACTGTGAACAGTGCAGGATATCCTACGACACCGCCCACCAAACCTGGTCCATACGCTCTTATTGTAGACTCTTTGTATGGCCCAACATTAACTTCAAAAGGAGAGCGTGGAACTTCTTGTCCTCCATACGTAATCATGACAATATAGCGACCCTCTTTCCTCGGATGATATATAGCCTCATATGTAGAACCGCTGATTTTGTGAATGCTGACGGGCTCATTGAGACCACCTGAAATAAAAAAGAGCGATAAGCTGGTTGACAGCGTCATGAGAAAGTCTTTTAACAATAAGGATTTACCTGGCCCAATAATACGCACTTCGACTTTTCCTTCCCCCGCTCCTTCTGTATAAATCTTAAAGTCTGCCGAATCTTTGACTCGAACTCCTTTCGGCTGTAAACCTCTTCCGGACGCGCGTACTTTTTTGGCATCAGATATGGGGGCAACGGAAACTCCATATGGACTCTTAGGTATGGGCTTTCCAGCAAAGAAAACGTTAACGGAATGCAGACCGACCGTAGGACACGCGTACTCGCATCTCCACACGTCTGGACTAATTTGTCGAAGTTTTACAGGCACAGTATTCTTATGGCCAGCTGGATCAAGAATGATTACTTCCGGAACACCCTTCCCAGCCTCTGAAATAAGATCCAAGTTAAATTCCGTTTTTTTAGTGTACTTATTGTTTCCACTTTTTCTGCCAGTTGTAAAACGTGATTTATGCTATGCTCTCATCATTTATATATAGACTATATAGCCTACCTTTAGTGAAGATGTCAAAATAAGTGGGTCGACCGATGACCACTCCTTCTGGCTCAAGTCCGGGTCCAGAAGCTGTCACTTTGCTCGGATCACCCGCATGCCCCTCCACTAGTACTGGGTAGGGAGACTTGGGGATATCTCTCCCGGCAAACTGAACGAACACTTTGTGTGTTCCCTCGATTTTCGGAGTGTATGAAATGCTGTAAGTGAGATTTCGATCGTTGTTAAACCGCATCTCCACCTAGATTAAGTACAAAATATACCAATGTTCATTAACTGTCAAGTATACTTCTGATCCCCCACTACTCTAAAGTGACTACAATAAAAGCCAGATTCCCAGTAAGATTATAGTGATTATTGTGACGATGCTGTATTATTATAACCAGTTACAAAATGGTAGAAGTGTGTAAGTGTACCGGCTCCTTTTCTCCTTTGGGGTTTTCCACAATCACAGTTACGTCTCCCTTGCCAGCAGAGAACGTTTCGACGGTGAAATTTGCGGGTGCAGAAACGACTGGACCACTGGGTTCAATTCCTGGTCCGTAAGCTCTCACTCTGTAAACATAACGACCGAGTTGATGACACCATCATCAAAAACTTTATAGCCACTAAACTACACGTCATTCAGCCGTCAAAACCTTGCTAATTGCTAATCTCTATTTTGATTATATTTACACACCGTGCGCAAGACACATATAGCCATACCAATACTAAACCAACAACATATGCCACAGTAAACTACTTTAGTCAGTTTGATGGTCTATAAAACACAGATAACGTATACAGTTAGCTTCGTTTGAGTCATTTAAAACTTCACACAAAAATCAAGTAAAATAACTTTGTTTTCATACATGAAATGAGTTAAGTTACAGATTAGGAGAGAGTAAGGATTTTAGTCTGGCTGAGAGTTTCGGGAACAATTACCTTGGTGGTGGAACACTAAATGTTTGAGCCGACAAGACATGAATGACATTCAGTGGAACATAATACCAGAAAAAAGGTACAATTCAATCAATCATAAATCCATGGTTTCTTAGGGGGTAAACAAACGGGTCATAAGTGATAAGAGTTTGGAATGAATGGATATATTTCTATGGGGTATGCCATTTTAATACTGGAAAGTAAATATGTTCGTTGTTAGATTTGAACGAAACGCACCTGTTAGGATTTGTTCTCTGTCGGATCGGAGCTCCCGATTTCAATTTGGCACTTGGGTATTGAGACAAGTAAGTCATCATCGACAACTCGTCGATATTAGGGTTGATAATCTCCTCTGGTCTGATAAGCTATTTATAAAATGCAATATCACACAAGTCTGCATTTCATTACTTGTACACCTACTTCACAAAGAAGTTAATTGTGCAATAAATGTAATATAGCTGTCATGAAAAGCATTTTGATGTATGACTAAAAGATCATTTTAATTTTTGCATACGTACCTGTCTAACATCGAGCCTGGTGTATCATCCATGAAAGAAAAACATGTTAATAAAACAAACGACATATAAGAAAAACATATTCGGATTAATATTATGGAATCGTGGGACAACTTAGAAATATTTGTGGACAAATATGATGAATAAAACTTCTTATTTAATGTACAAATATTAAATATAATAAAAAAATATATTTGAGAATTTTATAAGAATTGAAATATTTACAGACTCAATAAAATAAATTGAAAATTATGAGTGAATTTAAATGCTAATTACTGCATTTCTGTATGACTAAATTGACTTCGAGATCGTTTTAAAATAATTGAGCTAGCTATAAATAAAATTTGCATCACAACAAACAACTTTTTAATGGGATGAAACTGTACAAATTTCAACAGCCCACCACCCAATAAAAGAATAAGAAATGCTATTATCCGAATCATTGTTTAGGGACAGTATAAATGTTGTAGTAAAAGTATTAAAAATTAAGGTTCAAACCAAAGATCAGCGAGACCCATGGCTTCTGCAGCATTTTGAGGAGCTTCAGTAGTTTTCCAGTCAGGCCAGTCCGGGCATAATCCTATTTATTGACGAATGCATAAAATAAATCATGATTAGTGTATAAAGTTATGGCGTTAAAATTGCAAGGAATAGTTAACGTAACCAACAATGTATTGCGAATTGAAATCACAATACAGTGTAAAGTACATGCATAGAATGCCTTGTCATGCAGTATCTTAAATATAAATGAACCTGGAGCGATAGCATCAACCAGGGCTCCCACAGCTCTGCCATCATTCCAATCTGAAGTAAAGTTGGAAATTGGAAGATCGGGTACTTTACTCTGAACCCAATGTAAAAGTCTAAAAGAAATATAAACCAGAAAAATGTTGATATTACATGAATATCTAATACGACAGATAGAATGGAATTGAAGAGGAAAGGCAATTTCGTTTTATTTAGAGATAGTGAGAGAGAAAGAAATTGAACCTTTGCTTAGGTGTCGGGCCTTTATCCCCTTGAGGATAGTCCTCTTCCCCCTCCCACATGGGCATGGAGATGGAGTAGTGAAGAATTAAAGTCCATATCAGACCCAAAATTAATTTCAATTTACAGTCAACAATATCTGAGGAATCTGAAATGAGAATGTCATAAACATGAGACTTCATGAACATCATCGAGCCAAATCATTACTACCTACATAGCTGGGTACATGCAGAATCTCTACTTACATCCATGCCTATACTCTTTCAATTGTCACTTTATAATAATAAGTTAGACAGGCAGACCATCAAAGGCTTACAATGTCAAGTCAATTTAATTTAATAATTTAAATTCAAAGCTACGTCTCAGTTGCAAATTGCCTTCAAGTAGGCAATTATTTATATGGATCTACCTATAACCTACGTAGCGACACAGAGAGAGAGAGAGATTGCAATTTAAACGAGTACTACGGTTGGCTTAGCAGGAAGGTTTATTGCAGACATTGCACGTGAGGAGGGAAAGGAGAAAGGTACATAAAGTAAGGTAAAAGGTAACGACGGATTGAGAGGAAAAAACAGACTCAGTGACGAGATTGGATGAGATTTGACAATAGTAACCTGGTGAATAAATAGACTTGTTTACTGTGCTGTACCTCTGTATCTGCATATAGGTATATATGTATAAGCATGTGAAATGAAAAAGCCTGCAGATAGATTTAGGGAATTTGGTTGTGAAATGTAAAGTAGGTACAAGCTGAACGGAGACGGGGAATAGTGTCATTATGATTATTATGACTGGCAGGTATTATATGAGGCTATGTAGTTGTAGTCAGTAGTCAGTCGCTGAGGAATAGAGAGACTGAGACAGAATAGTGAATGACTGAATGATAATAATATGATTGGGATGGGATTGGGAATAGAAGAATCGAAAGGAAAGGAGAATCGAAGCGTAACAACCTTGATGCAGGATGGATATGGATCCATTGTATTATATTGTGTTCTGTTCACATGTCAGAAGAGTTGAACAGACAACGATCGAACATCATGCAGACTAAATTGCACCAGACCAACAAAGACCAGCATCCGACTTCCATCACTAAAATACTGCCCAAGTCAAGCTAAACACTAAGGCTGAACGAAGTTAGTCCAGGCCTGACCAAACCAAACCAAATCAAAGTAAACGTAGAGTCTCATTAAACAGGCAAATGAAACCGTACCGTAACTAGCCGGCCCTGCACAATAATACTGTAATATGCATGGTTCATAGTAGCAAATAAAAGTTAAGACTTAGTGTCTGTGTCTACAAGAGTGAAGAGTAGCAAACCAATGTAATTGCAAGCACCACAGAAAACCATACCGAAAGAACGAAACGAATATTATGAATGACCAAACATAGAAAAGAGAACAGCAATACTGACTGTATGACACTGTGAACACAAGATAAAATGACTTGACGAGAGAATCATACAATGGAATTAGATTTGGATTTATATAAAATTTATCTGAGATATGAGAGAGAGAGACAGAGAGACAGAGCTGAAGAGGAAAATTAAAGTCTGTGTAGTGTACTCCATAGTACATTGTAAAAAAAAATCTGATGTTTCTGCGGTCACATTGGCTATTTTGATAGGATCATCGTATTTGTTCAAAATGAATGAATGTGTTTTATGCTATGAGCTGAGTGGAAATTTTGGAGAGAAAGGTGGTTGCTCATTGGCTAACCTAGATTGGAGACAAGAGAGGCAGACCATTTATATGAGTGGAATAGAATCAAGTGGAGGTCTTCTCCTTTTATGGTGACAAAAATACAAAACAACTAAATAGATCTTTATATATACATGAACAGGGTCATAACTGACTTGATTTGACTTGACGGGAGAGAACAAGACAGACAGACACTCAACTGAGGAACGTGAGGGAAGAAGTAAATGTCTTGAGACATGACAGAAAATATTGTTGAGTCTTGAAAAGAGAGTTTTGCTGATATTGAGTCTTGAGATTTTATGGTCTGACTATTAAACACATGAGGATGGATGTCAACATGATATGACATGACATAGGAGACAGGAGAGTAGTAGCTCGGTGAGTCGGCCGAAAATCAAGCCGACCTAAGTTCGCAAACTTTAGTCTACTGAAGTTAAAAGGGAGAATAATATCATGAAGTCATACTAAGTAATAGCAGGAATGAGAGTTCAAGAGTCTGCATAGAGAAGAGAGCTTGCTTAGTCAGCTAGGGACGAGGCTGAATCTTACTCAGCAAGCTAGTCAGTGAGTCGCAGCTCATCAAAAATGCGCTCAGCTCAGCGCGGTGAGCCTGTCCGGCATTCACTGTCGATGACATCATGTGCCAATTAAAGAATGTGCCGATGGGCCCAGTCACCTTATCAACTATAGTACGTAGTAAGTACAGTAAGTAAGTAAGTCTCTGTTTTGTCTATCTATTCGATTCCGTTCGACACAAGAATAGTATGTAGCCTAATGTAATCGAATGTAATTTATATACATATAAGGCAAGAAAAAGAATGGGTTGGAATGGACATAGAAGGTTATATGAGCATATGTGGAAAAGACAATGGAATGGGAGAATGTCACGTACCGATATTGACAATGCGAATCCCTTCGTCCTTCTCTAGAAACCGCAGAGCCACTGACACATTCTCCAGCTTCTGAGAGCGAAAGTTGGGTCTCTTGTTGTGCTTTGGCAATTTCTTGCCGGATAGGACTTCAACGAGAGAAATGAGCCGGAGTCCATCGGACAAGTCCGTCTCTAAGTTGCCAACATTTTTTTGAACCGTTTTTAAGTGTTCGTTGGCCCATCGGGTAAATGTGTTCTGCTGGATCTTCTTCCACTGGGCATCTTCGGCCAAATCTCGCTCAGCGTCCACCATTTCTTCGTCGTCAGGAGCACACTGGTCTCCTCCAACGGGGCTGCCCAAGACATCTTGTACACCTGGGCAGGAGCCACCCTCTCGAACCACCTCGTCCACATTCATCTCACCTCCTCGCTTCCCCTTTGATCACCTGCAATTGCAATAACACCTCACATCCCTTCATACAAAATCCACCTTCCCTTTTTTTACTCTCATCTCAAACACATACATACATTCATGTACACATAGTCGACAGTACTGTACATTCAGCATTACATACATACATGCATACTCATAATATTCTCCCACAACACAATCAACTACATACAATACAATGCAATACAATGGAACACAACCAGAATATCAATACCTCCTCTCCAAGTACATAACTAATAGCTATGGCTATGCAGTTAGCTTTCACGTACTTTAGGCTAAAGCTTCATACAATATTATACTTTCATAGGTAATACACTTTACTTCTCTCTCTCTCTCCGTCCTCCTCCTCCTTTCATGCTTACATTCTGAATACACAAATAGGTAACACAGCACAGACTACAATAATAATATAATCATCATTATCATATAAACCATACATCCCCACTTTTTTGAGTTTCCACTCGGACGCGGCACTGTTATTACCACCCCACCATAAAAATATATTATCCCACACACAAATTAAACTAAAGAAAAGTAAAGCTAGCTTTAGTCCAATACAAATAAATACACCCAACATAACTAAGTATAGAACACATTCAGACACACTGAGAGAGGTACCACCGACAATATTTAGTACGAATGTATCCTATGTCATCATCGTAATCAGAATCCTATAACAATTTCATGCACTATCCAGCTACAATTACACTTTTAAACTTTGCACAAGCATAGAATGACACACCATACACCCATTACCCATTCAATCCAGTCCAGTCACATCATATCATATCACAGCCACCACATCTATACCTACAGTGTATATCTCTTGTACTTGTACGTGTGCATAAACCAAATGCACGTTTGCTTGTTTCAAAAGAGTTCACAATTCACAATGCAAATACATCTATAATATATATATACCTACCTCCCTGACATACACATACAAGTACAACGCTACTACAAACAAAATATACGATAGAGAAACATTCCCAAACAATGTGAACAGAGTAGCTGTAGTACCTAGTACCTAGTACAATAACTATATTATACACCAGCCACACTCCTCTGATCCTGTTCTCTTCTACATAAGTCCAAATATTTACTCTTCTCATAAAGCCTACTCCATAAACAAATATTATATCCGCATTCTGTTTGGCAATAATACCCACCATACAAACCACACAGCCCTGCAAACTCAAAATTGAACCTACCTACGTACCTCACCATTCCCAGTATCAACTTACCTACCATCTCCAGTACATATTTAATATCTGTACTTCCATGCATATTACATACTAAATAAATATGCACACCTATACAAAAACTATTCCCAAAATCCCCAGAACTGAACATGACATAAATCTGGAGTAACCATAATGTCATAATCATATATAACTATGACAGAACTAACAGGCAAGGATAACAATAACGTGTGATAGGCTATGAAGGCATCCACCTTTAGGTATATTCAACCAACCAAATTCGGCCAGGACATATACAAAAAAATCCTACTGATGATATCATGCTATCAGATATCGGACTCATAAAGCCCACGATAACAGTTATACATATTCGCACATATTCATACTACTACGTGTGTGTAATAATCAACGTTAGAGTTAAGTCTTTCGACCTCACAACTCAACTCCATCTGAATCTCAACCCGGAGCAGAGTTGAGTAATAATAATAGTAGTACAGTCTATCCACCTTAGAGTTTCCATTTCTATAATAGTGTAAGTATAATGTTGTTGTCCTCATATAGCCAGCAGCAGCTGTGCCTACAACAAGAGATAG
>JAAXYV010000445.1:0-12343 GCA_036851875.1 Novacerus sp. FZ-2019
GTAGTACAGACTCTACAGACAGACAGACAGTATGTTCATCAAAGATGAGCGGAGGAAGTGAATTGAAGTGAAGTGAGTGAGAGAGTATAAGTGAATTGTGTGAGTGGTGTGAGCAAATTCTATAAACTTTTGGGGATTTACTGACTTGAAGCGTCTCTCTTAAGCTTAACTTACTTACTTACTTACTTACTGAACTGCATAGATATTTTCATGCGGGATAGAAACGGTTGAATCTGAACGCTTTGGATTGTTTGAATTTGACTTCTTGTAGATCTTTCCTGGAACTCCCACTCGCCCCAGGACTCATAACGTGGTAAGGAACTGAAACTGAACTTGACTCGTATGCTCAAAGAAAGTCTCAATTGAGTTGAATCGAATCTCATCAGTGTCTGTAGTCTTCTTTCAATGTTTTGATTCGTCCTTTCTTCTTCTTCTCTGTGTCTTCGTCCTCTCACCCCTCATATGTCATTCCCATCCGCGTTTTCTTCTTTTATGTTCTTTCCTCATTTTCTCTGTTGATTCAAAGCTCACAACTTCTGCAAATGTCGTCGTCTTTGTTCCAGTGATTGGTTTACTTCTGTTCTAACTCGCTTTGTATTGTACATGCTCCGAGCATTATGTGACCCTCCATCTGTGCAATTACCAATTCGATTACTTTCCTTCTTCATACGTGTCATGTTTTGTGTTGTGTAGTTGTAGTAGTGTAATGCAATGTAATGTTACTTGCTTCATCAGTGTGTGTTTCAAATTAACTTCACAAAGGCAAGCAAAGCTTGAGCTTGGATTTTAATATGCATGTAGTTGTGTTGGTACTGTTGGCAATTTTTTATTTGATTTCTTTTTTGCTTCTTTTATTTGATCCGTTCATTGTATTGGAGATCATTGTGTTGCAAGTAAAATATCCTCTGATTCAATGCATTTTTTTTAGAGTTGAGCATTCAGCATTAAAACCAGGAAGTTTGTATTACCTTCGTTTAGAATTGTAATATATGTATTATTATTATTAAGCTGACAACATTTTTAATACCATTATTATTGTGTTGAATATGCAATTTTGTGCGACTCATAAGTTGCTAATAAAAATAAGTACTTGTTTACAACATCAAAATTGCAATGAATCAGAGAGGAATAAAAATAAATAAATATTGTTTACATTTTGTAACTCTTTGTGTCGATGTTTGTATTTGTGCCTTGAGTTGCAGTTCAGTGTAAAATAAATTGTAATGCCATTGAATTTATCTGTGTGTATTTATTTCGTACAGTTCACAGAGAATGGGATTTCTCCAACTGAAGTTCCACGTGTTCGGTTGGATGGAGGTCCAAATAGTATCAAGTGCCTCATCAACAACTCCAAATGGGGAATGAACCCGGTCATGGAGGAAGAAGAGGAATCAACTATGCTGAGTGGGAATGAAAGAGACAAAATCAGTGGTGATTATTCTTCAGGCGGATCCAATCAAAGGAACAGCAGTCCTGCTTCCCCACTTGGTAAGAAAGAGTCCAATTCATTGCATTACATACATAAGAGCATTACATACATAGCATAAAAATTGTGCTAGCATTTCCTCTAGAACTGAATAGATGGACGAGGTTCATCAAATAAATCAAGTAGTTTTAAAAGATGGTTTTTGTGTTTCGGATTTGTCCCGATTTCTCAAAGCTTACAAAGCGTCTTTTCCGTCTGGTCCATGCAGTAGTTATTTACATACAGTAGTCAGTGTACAAAATAGACAGAAATTATATTGGACGGGGTCGTTTGCAAACAGAACTGGCATTACAGAAGAGAGAGAGAGAGAAATGTCTAAACTCTAAACTCTAAATCCAACATTTATGTTGTCTCCCATGTCTATGTATGTACACAACCCACAACAACACAAAACCTTGGTATAATATTTTATGCAAAGTAGAGTCACTCAAGTATATTATATTATAATGTAGGTCTCCAGTACTGACATTATGTCGTTGTTATTAGGTTATGCTACGTGCTGCATTGTTACTTGTGTTTCCGTCTCAATAATCGCAACTATTTACTTTTTATTAACTGGTTTCCATATTGTTAATAGGATTTTTATGTGAGTATCTGTAGTCCTTTGTATATTTATCTACTTGAGAAATCTTGTATAAAATCTACTTACTACAGATGAAAAATGTATTACGTTACGACTTACGACTGTACTTGTACACATTTTATAGCACTGTAACTCCTTGCATAGTTTAGGGGCTCATCCGTATATTAAGTAAGTGTAGCTGTCGGCTCTGTCTGACAACCTAAAAGCTGAGGTGAGTTATGTTCAGCTGATTCAGTTTAGTTTGATACTTACTTCATTACACAGTTAAATTATTATTTCAGTTTCATGTGAACTGTAAGCCCTAAAAGAGACTGGATAAAAGTACTTGTTGTAATGTATTTATTAGTAATTATGTGCGTTGTTATATAGTTAAAAAATACTTGATGGGTTACATACTCCGAAATGAAATGTTCGATTTCGTAAGGTATGTAGGAGCCGTCGTAGAGGGCATAAGTAAAAAACCTACCGTTACTTGATAACATAAAAAGCAGTTAAAAGTTAAATAGTGAGAAGTTCACAAGATTCCAACTAGATGTAAGCTGTGGGTGGATTGCTTGCCTTGAAGTTGAAATTCTGTAGCAGCAGCAGAAGCAGCAACAACAACAAATAACATTATAAGATGTGTAAGTGCAATGCAATCCAATTGCTGGTCTTCTTATTTGCATCCTGTTTACAATTCATTGCCTCGTACGCTTAGTATATATACCTATAGGTAGTAGCGATGGCGATAAGTAAGTACTAAGTACACCTAGTAAGTAAACTTTACATTTTATGTTTTTCTCTAACTGATTATAATGTGTGTATTATATGGTTGTAGGCATGCACTAATAAAGACTCACTAATACCATACTTGCATATAATATACACAACGACAATTTCTGGGGTTCAGGGATGCTAGAACATAGGTTCGTGCAGATTTGCAGATTATGAAAATTATAAAATGTCATCGTGAAAATGCGAAGTTGTCCCTATTAGTGTACTAAAGCATTTGATGCACTTACAAGCTGCAGCTGAGACTCATGCACATAGTAGTGTGAAGTGAAGTATGGAGGAATATTTTTGTGACATCACTCGTCATAGCAGTATAATTTGTGTAAACTTGTAACGGGTTTTATAATTTCAATTCCTGTATTGTGTAATATTTACGTATTGATCCACGTTAGCAAGTGAAAATGATGGGTGTCCGTCCGATAGCCCTGCTCTGCTGAAATAAGAATTTTGATTGGATAGGGACTCCTAGTAGTGTTCGTCAATGTCACTCAACTCAGTTCTTGTGTGATTACCTTGCACATCTACAATTTTCGCTTGGTACCGCCAATTGAAGTTATCATCAGTGTCGTAATCAGTTGTAAATACAATTTTCTGACAATCATGGTATGCTTATTCCATGGTGTACCCTACGCCCGAAAAACTAAGAGACGGCAAAAAGGTAAAAATTTGCCAATACATTCTCATAATAATAATATACTGTCGAGTTAGAGTAAAACTTGTTTCCATAGAATAACAGTTCGGTGATTAAAATGTCACCTTTTATTTGCGTTTAGTTGGTGAAGTGATAATAATAGTGTATGAGCTCAGGAGACTTACATACATTAGGATAGAGGGAGAATTTGAGTAGTATTTATTTACTTAAGTTAAAAGATAAATATACTGAATGAATGTCAGCCGATAGTTGATGTGTTGTGTGATGCGTAATATATGTGACTGACGTAGTAGACAAGCTGGCCTCTCGAGTGAATTGTACTATCAATCAACTATCCTACATGCCTATAAGGCAAACAAATCAATTTACGAATGCTTTTCCCGACCGATAGCGAGATATCTAATGTTTTATTACGTTTTACTCTGTCAAGGTTCAAATATCAGTTTAAAATCTTATTCGGCTTGAGTTTTTCTCTGAGTAATTACGAAAGGAAATTCATAATTTGTAAAAGTATGGTTAATGTTCTGCAAGGGAGTTCAAAATGTTACACATTGTTGTAACGTTAATTCATTATTTATTGCGTATTCGTTATAGATTATTGCCTCTTAATAAAATATATGTTCAAATTATTTTCAAGTCTGCATTACAGTAGAAAGTTAGTTTTTATTTGAGTGCAAGCGTGTCGTAACATGTTAGTTATTTTTAATGGACCTCCATAAGCTATTTCTCTTCTCCACAAATTAAAATGGTGACTGAACATTTTCACTTTGTCGGTGCGTGTTGTAGAAACCAAGAATATAGGTAACTGATAACTATCTTATGGTTGAAACATCCATTGATATGACTGACTGTGACAACCATGACTTTTTTGTATCGTATTTTGATTTTTGTGAAAGTAAATTGTGATAGTGTACTGAATGCCATACGAGCTACAATATGTTGTATGTAGAGCTGGAATACACTGTATATCAATAGTAGACTACATGTTGCATTGCAATTCAGCAGGTGCTGCCTTTACTTAGGATATTGAAAAAGTGTACACTCAACGTAATGCTTCATGGACCCTAAAAGTGGCCAGCAGTGATAGTGTCTGTCTGTGGGTTGTATGTGGATTCGTTTTATTCTAGGATTCCGTTGCTTCCACGAATTATATCGATTACTGTATAGCAAATGCAGAAAGTTTGGAGTCTTCTTCAATGGGATGGAAGTTCCACCTTGCTTGACTTGGATTGGAACTGTATTTGAAAGAGGATTTACTGAGGTTTTGTCTACCAGGGTGAATTTGATCCGTAGCCATTGGTTGTATGTTGTATGTATGCTCTTGTGCTACACCATCTCTGAGCTATTCTGTCTGAGTGAACTAAGTGGAACTGAAGTCTTACTGAAGCCAAGTATACCCCAATGGTAAATGGCAGTGGCAGTATGTGTAATGTATATATATGCCTGTCTGTCTGACATGAAGTCATTATTATTGCTTTGCTTCGCTTCTCAAATTAGAATTAGGATTCATTTTGTGGTCATAGCGCAGGTGTTCCTACTCGACATTTAATAGGGGAAGGGGAAATAAACTCTCTGTATGTATACTCTAGAATATAAATACAATCAACTTCTTTTTCATCTGTATACCCTGCTCTCTCATCATTTATTGTGTAGGTAGTAGTAGCAGTAGTAGCAGTATCTGTCTATTGTAGTGTTATATGAGATAAAATAAATGGTCATGGTATATATAATTTACCGAATGTCTGTAGTTGGCTAGCTGTTCTGGATTTCATCAAAAAGTAACTACATTATTAAGAACTGGGTACATGTTTCAATTTCAAGTTGTAGAGTTTGCCTCTTGGTCTTTGACTGGTAGTAATGAAAAAACGTGGTGAATCCTTGGTTTAAATATTATCTTCCAAATGCAGGTCCTATAGTGTGCTGTATGAGCCGAGGGAATGGTTGGAGTGCTCCTTAGTGATAATCTGGGTTCCGTTCTAAGGAACAACACAGTAGTAGTAGTAAGTGCATGAGTCTGGTTGTTAGATCTGTGTGTCCCTATTTCGATTCTCATTTCATGGGACGTGTGAGCTAGAAAGTGCACGTGCCTGCAAAGCCTCATAATATTATAAGTAATAATATTATGTATAATCTTCAAGATTTGAGTACACATGCTTCCTATCTGTACACAGTACATATATACTGAATGTGCATACTGGTTGAAAATTGTATCATAAGGAAGGGATGGGATGGTACTTGAATGACAGGCTTTGCACTATTCAGAATATAGCTGGAGCTTTCATGTATGTTCTGTATGTTGATTATGTGATACTCATACTCATAGCATGCCATGCCATGCCATTCAACTCGTTCATATCTGTAATTAAATAAAGCTGATCGCTTGAATGCTTTCGTATATAGTTGTAAGCCGTCTTCTGCTCTTATGTTGATAAAGGCTTATCCTTACATGAATGATCTGTGTATGTACCTCTATTTTCTTTTTGCGAAGTTTAATAAGTCTGATAAGCTATTATATTATGGCTGTATGAAATGGACTGTTGATTTCAGAGTAAAAAATGAACGTATTTATTTCACGAAAGGAGGTTTTAAAGTTACGAGCAGTTCTATAATTCATATTATAAACCTCATTTCATAAATATTTTTGTGTGATTTTAATTTAAATGAAGATTATTTAATTGTGTAATTAATTATCATATAATTATCATGTAATGAAGTAAGTAGAAGCTGCAAGGAGTTTTAAAAGAAAAAGGAAGAAGAACATCGTTGGTGTCCTATTAGTTTTGGATCACCTATTACCCAAAGTTAACAGTAATTTGATGTAGTAGAGTTGGTATCTTTTGTAACATTTTTTCACTGTTGTTTTTATCTAAGATCCGTTCTAGTCTTGGTGATTGTAACATTTGTAGTAACTATGTACTGTATGTGTCTTAAATTAGGATTCTATGGTATTTAGAAGGTGTGTGAAGACACTTTAAATCAAAGAAAGGAAGACCGTTAAGACAACTTTATTTAATTAAACAGATGATGACAGTTATTTTATATCACCCTGTAACGTTAGGCTAAGGGGCATTAACAGTCAATAATATAACATCAGAATCTGATAGAAAGAGTATAGCTGCACAAATATGCGTTGGAAAGCACGTACGTATTTCAGTTGTACTTATTGTGTGTTTTTTGATTCGGTGGCATGGATGGAGTGGGGATTTTAGAGTTGAGGAATAATACACAGAAGACAAAGATTGCTCGTTGGCCGAAACCTTAGTTGTTGTTGTTGGTGTTTGTTGTTGAAGTTGAGATGGAGTTTAGGTTAGTGGGGTTTTGTTCTTTCATTATTATGCCTAAGAGTGTTATTAGAATCGTGGCATGGCATAGATTACAAGTAGATTTATTTCGATAAGATTTACAAAGGAGAGGAGTCGAATGTGTTTTTCCTGCTCAAGAGTTTCCTTCATTTTATCTGAGGTGAACTAAGGCAGTTTTTAGGATGATGGATTAGAAGTCGAGACCTAATCCAACCAAAGCTGAGTCAAAGAGTTAAAAAGTTATTTAGTCTTGTAGTATATGGTTACACTACAGAGCAGAGCGACTACAGAGCAATGGAAGGGACAAACTCTGATTATCTGTAATCTAAACATTGTAGAAAAAGTTATCAGACTATGACTTATATTTTCCACTTACTTAGCTGTAGGTTTCAAGTCAGTCAGATGGATTGAATTGCAGGCGAAACATTCTGAGCTGAACGAAGTTATGTTCTACGGATGAAGTGTACTTGAGTATTGAGTGAGGTATTTTACTCTGCTCTGCACATTCATGAGTCCATGTGTGTGTTTTGTTATAATATTATGCCTTGCGATGGGTGCCTTCTATGCACTATGGCCATGCAGAGAAAAAGTATTGTAAATTATTATTATACAGCCATAGCCAACTCTCCAGTGTATTATTGTTAGTTCAAGTTTTTTATAATGTAGAGAGTGGTGTACGTTGCTTAGTACTCTTAGCTCTGTGTGTATTGTGTATATGTGTTGTGTTCAGTCGGTGTGAAAACTGATTGCAGAACACCAAGTCTGTGTCTACTCACTATAGGCACTAAAGTTGACTTGAATGTGCACTTCAGTTCTGGTCCGATTCAGTTTCTTTTGTGTCTAGTTCATTTCGGAGTTGAGCTCTCCAATAGCAATATCTAAATTCTCATTTTTCTACATTTGCAACAACGTAGATTATTTCACAGCATTCAATCTTATATCGGATTGTGTACCACTGCACTGTATTAAATTAATCACCTCTCATTGCAATTATACAGGCATGTGTTACAGCAGGAGCTAATACTTTTGTTTTTGTTGTTGCTTTTTTTTTTGGCGATGTGCTATGTGGAATAAAAGTTTCTCCTGTTCATGAGAATTCGGGTACGAGAACAGGTTGTAGTGAGAACCTTTTTGATGAGATTTCTTGATTGTAAGGAACAAATAATTGTTTGGTGTATGATTTGAAAAATCATCAAGGTGTGCAATTTTTGTGTTCAAGCAGTATGGAATGAAATTTGGAGATTGTTGAGTTCTTTGTAGTTTGTAAAAGCGACTACAGAGTTTGATGGCGGGTGTAAGAGTACGTGCCTGAGTTAAAGCGGTCTAACTAATTTACTGGAACACAAAGCTTTTTAATTGGAAACTGGAAGAACTGGAGCATTATTATTATTTGCTGTTGAATCCTCTTGTATGAAATTTATAGTTTTAGTTTTCCCAAAAATTTGTCAGCGAAAGAATGGAATTGGCGTACTAATATGTTCAGTGACTGTAGAACTGTGATAAATCTGTACTGAAACGTTGCGCAATGTAATTCTACTTAAGCGGAGATAGACAATCAACAAATTCGAACTTGAGCTCGTCAGCATTTCAAAACTAGAGGCAGACAAGTTGAACTTTTAATTCAGTGGAAAGTTTCCCTGGGTTCCTTTAGTAGAAGTGGTAGATTCCGAACTCGACCGGACTCAAAGTGAGCTCTCTCTCTCTCTCTCTGCATAGTTTGTATTGTGTAATTTACTTGGGAAAAGTATCAGTACAATTAAAGTTGACAGAAAGTTTGAAAAGTACATGGAAGTGAGACGTGAATATTAATACTCAGTCTTAAGTGAAGTTGCCGTTTTTGAATGGTGAATTAATAGACTGAGAGAAGGACCAGATAAAAAAGTTCTTATACCAAATCAACAAGGGAGTTGTTTCAGTTGTTTGTGAGTTAGTTGAGCTTGAAATGTGTAACAGTAGTTTACACCTTCTTCTTGTTTTGATTTGAAACGAAAGTAGAAACTTAAATTTGTTAAATGTGGATCTTTCTCTTTGCCGTCCGGTACATTTTTAAAAAGGGGTGTCTTCTTCTGGAACTGAAATGAATGCTATAACGACGTCGTAAAATTTTGAGTTCACCGACCATGACGAGAACAGCAGCAACAACGAGAGGCCGTCATTGTTTGAATATTCACTGATGTTGAGACAATAGTTATACAGGAATTCCTGAGCCCAATTCATCACATCTGAATACAAATAGACAATTGTTAAAATAGTTGTTAGTCTATGACATTGAATTGGAATGTAAAAGTGAATTAGAATATGTGAGAGAGATGAATATGTCAACTAGGGGTATATAGTGAAATAGGTATTATTTGTATCTGCTCTGTGTTGAAAGAAGAGTGAATCGAAATAATATCAGTTGCCCACCTTTCTGTTGGTCATCCTTCTGGCAACCTACGTTTCATAATTATATACGTATCCAAATGTAGTGCATTTATCAATTTATTGCATAGGATGAATCAATCTAAAACTGTACAATCGTAGCAGAAGTTGTAGTACTCAGAAATAGTGTGAATGTGAATACATGAATGCGTTTATGAGTCACTCGGTTGATTGTATGTATTTTCGGATTGTGCTTGTTGTATGGGTCTGTTAATGCAGTGGTGGTTGTATTTGTATATAATACCATAGTTTGTCTCATGTAAAAGGCAAATAGGTCTAAAGGCTAAAGACATAATATATACATACATACCTACACGGTTGGGTTTTAGATACGGACGCATGCATGCATATGTAACATAAATATAGCAGAGGTGAATTACAGATAGGAAGGCGGATAGGTGAGTGGAGTGGAGTGAGTAGAGTAAAATAAAGTAAAATAAAGTAGTTGGGTTGTAGAGTTGAGAGGGTGTTTAGTTTGGTTTAGTTGGCAAGTTGGCAAAGAGAGCACATGTTGTTCTGGTCTGGCCCTGAGTTGGATGCGTGCATAAATGAGGATTGTTACATTTCATGATATTACCTATACAGAGAGTAAGTTCACATTTACATTTATAAACCTACGTAGATTTGGTTACCTTCCTGTGTCTAAATTGAGCCTGACTTCATGTTTAATGTTTTCTCCTTTATTGAGTGGAGTTGAGTTAACAGTGTTGAGTTGTAAAATTAAATATTACATTGCAGTGATCTGTTTGCTCTGGTCTTGTCGCATTGCTTTTTAGTATAGTGTTGTGGAGTGTACTGCACTCAAGTTGTGTCTTGTGTCCGCGATTTCGTTTCAAAGTTAAACTAAATGTAGTGTTTTGCAGTTTGTGCTCAGTTCAAAATGTTGTGTGTCGCTGCGCACAAGCTCTTGGATTTGAGTGAGTTTTTCTAACCGTTTTCCAAATTCTACTGACGTACTCCTGTTTTTCCACTGGTGAATCTGTTGCAGCGTGAAGTGGAAATAATGCATTTAATTATTATTCATACAGACAGAGAACTCTTAGTCATGGTCCATAAATTATATTAAATTGGTAGTGTACTAGCGGTGAAGTAATCATAATATTACTAATATATTCATGCATGGAGTTGAATCACGTAGCAACCAGACTTTTTGAGGAACTCTAGTAATTTTGCGTCAACAAAGAAGTGAGAACAACTTAAAGTCAATCGTTACTTTTTTGTGCTGACAGTACAGTGTTGAAGGAACGGAAAAGACAGAAGCTGGGTAAATATAAAAACCCTGATTGATATACGGGGATAAGAGTAGTGAATATTTAATTTTCCCTAAGTGGGACGAACTCGTGATTTCATTAAAAGTCAGCTTTGCTGATTTGTTTTTACAATATTGGATTTTGATGGAAATCATGTCGTCGACTACAAAGTGCACTGTGCGAGAAGTAAAAAAGAGATCGAAGAAAAGCCGAACTCTCCCAGGACGGTTTAAATTATTAAGGCAAAGTCGTAGTAAGAGCACGACGCCTCCTCCGAATTCCAATTTGAGTGTGTTTAAAACGGACGATGGACAGCACTGGTGTTTTGATGTGGATGCATACGGGATCTATATGGACTACAATAATCCATACTGCCGCAGTTTTAGTAAAGAGGAATTGAGAGTTCAAAATAATGTGGAGGATATGTGTGATGGATTCCGTTCCAAAAGTTTGACCCGAGCTGATGGTGGGAGGAAGCAACTAAATAATGATACACTGAATAGTACAAGGAGTAGTGCTAGGAGCCGAAGTCGATCTAGACTTCAAAATATGAACTCTAGCCTGTCTCAGTGCTTTGGCTTCAGTTCGGCACAAATTGATGATGCAGAAGATTCTTGTGAGTGGGGCACTCCAGATTGTGACAATGAAGATTACATCCGTTGTCTTGATCATCAAGACAATGAGGATAATCATGTAGATTATCCATATGCCTGTAATTGTGATAATGAGGATGACCGCTACTACCCTTCAGGTTTGCCTCTATACCAATAGTAATAATGTTGGCTTCTCATCTTTTTTGTGGTTGTAGTTCTTTGACTTGAGAGCTTAGGAGGCGTTAGTATTTTTGTAATACCCATATCCTCCGAAGTAGTTCAACGTTAAACGAAGTCATATTATTCGTTCAGGGTGTGGACCTTGGTGATGATATTTTGCTGTTAGCACTATACTCTGGATTATACATACATGTATATACCGGATTCATATGCTTTAAGGATTTGCTTACTCGGTGTGTACTAACGTAACTAGTCTCGTAAAGGGTGGGTGAACACAAGGTCTTTGGATTTTTCACCTATATTTTGTATGAAGGGCATGCATGTTAACCAGACGGAAAATATGTTCGTGAATAAGTTATAATTTGGTTCGACTTGGTTAGTTATACCTTACTAGTATTTTACCACGGTTGGAGAAATTGGAGCAGTTTTCATTGCGTTCTTTATTTTAGGAATATTTGGTTTGTTTGTTTTCAGATACGAGTTATGACAAAGCCTGTGGGAGTGAGAGACGCGGCTCAGCTCCTGTAACCCCACTGTTAGGTCGTGAGACACCTTCCAGATTTGCGGTAGGTTGCTTTGACGTACTTACACTTACACTGATGTCTTATAAAACTAGTAAATATAATGGGCTACTGCTAGATATCTTTGGCCACTTGGTGATCAAAGAATTTAAGGTGATTTAAGAACGTTTGTGTATATTTCACTCACGACGTCACTCTACCATGGTATTCACTCTAGTATGCATGAAGGATATACAAGTACTAACGTAGACAGCGTGGACATAGGTCACGGTGACATCAAGAGCTCAAGGAAAGGAGAATAATTAATTTAATTTAGTTGGAAAAAACTAGGAAAAACTACGTCAAATACCCCCGACAATTCCATTTACACTATTCATTTGTAAGTTGCATGAAAAAGGTATATTTGTGCAACTGCAATGATATTCCCTCGGGACAAATGCGATTCAAGTCAACACTAGTAAGAAATTCAGTGTAATGAATGATTATATGGAATACGAAATTTATTGCTACTTAACTTAACACTTTTACTGGGAAAATTAGCTTGTCACAACACAACTAAACAGGACCAGATAATCATATACTGA
>JAAXYV010000446.1:0-12341 GCA_036851875.1 Novacerus sp. FZ-2019
AGAGCTTTTCTGCTCATAGTATTATTTCATGTCATTTCATTTCATTTTGAGTTTAACAAATAACATTGTTTTTGGTGCATCCATTAAAAATCAATTAATTCATATGTACGTAGTAGGTATGTATGTATGTAAACAGGTAATATTATTATCTTACTGAGTGAAAGAATGAATGAATTACATGTGGTTTATGTAATAGTACTACTACCTACCCTTCTTAATACACATACGAACAACACCTATAATGAACATGAAGAATTAAAACTGATCTATTCTGTTGGGCATGGGTTCACAATCTTCCCTATTTGCCCTCTAAATTGGAGGATAAAAAATTTAGGGCAGAGGGAAAACGGACGAGAAAAAGGAGGCAGAAAGAGAGAAGAGAAGGAATGGGAAGGGAAGGAAGAAGAAGTTCATAATTTTAAGCTTTATGCACATTTTAGTTATGACGGGTGAAGGATAAGACTAAGCACTTATCCATGAAAATTATGAACATAATGAAGAAGAGGCAAAAATATTATTTCTACCTTATAGTGAAGTTTATCTATAAAGAAAATAATATATTTTAATTTCATTCTTATTTCTAATATAATCATTATGAGGCAAAAAATAATAAATCCTCTCTGTAATTAAATTTTTAGTTTTGCATTGTATTCCTTTGTTACCAATGTTTTGCTAAATAAAGTAAAGAAATAGAAAAAAAAGAAGGAAGTAGAAACGGAAGGGAAAGAAGAAGAAAAAGAAGGGGAAGAAGAGAAGAGAGGAAAGGGGACAAAATAAGAAAGACAAGGGGGAAAAATAACATTAAATTCATAATATTATAACTAGAGTCACAGACACAGTTACACTGACAACATAAATAATGCAGTACACACTAGGTATAATATAGAGAGGGTGCTTTGCTCCTACAGTACAATACCCAGGTATATACATAGGTATAATATTAGACAAACACCTTACAGCATATATCTACAATCATCTAGGTCTTGTTTTTGTTAACGGTTGTTTGTTAGTTTCTTGCCCTAATAATGGAGCTCTTCCATTACACCTCAAGTCCCATCCGATTATATATCACCCAGTCCAAAAATATCAATCTCCCGTCGAGTCTCCCATTCTCATCCTGAATAGTAGGTAAACTGCACGCAGCTCAGTTTATTGAAACAGAATATCATCAAATATAGAGATACATAATAATATAATATTATCCATTGAGTCTCCTTCACTCTTTACTCTCTTACTTATAAATTACTCTCTTTAATTGTTTCCGTGTCTACTGTTATTATTATTATGTGTCTAGGATATACGGTCGGGTATTCTGGCTTACTCAATTCTACGAGTCCAGTACTCACTTAATTGCATACAATAAGACCTGACATTTTCACCAATTCTTGTTTCAAGGGCAAGGCATATAGTAGTACATAAATACAATAATTGTGTTGTGTTATTAGTTGTACTCAGTGTAGTGTACGAACGCATGAGAAAAGATGTGTAGGTACATACGCTATATACGGTTCTTTTTCTTACTTTCAGAGGGTATAGTTTATACATACGTAGAATATATAAGTAGGAATCAGTTGTGTTCATAAAATTACTTTCCCATACTCATTCAGAAGCATTGTTCCTTTCCTACAACAGATAACAAACCAACAACACAAGAGTATCTAATAGGCAACCCAGTATAATTAAGATAGTCAACGGGTACAGTTGACAGTTGACAGTGTCATTGAATTAATCAATCACCGTGTTAAAACTATTTATGTTATGTCGAAGTTCTTATATACTATCACTACTACATCGTGCAGAAGTAATCTCTGCTGCTTCGCCTACTCTATAAGCTTGACACGTGATAAACTATAATTAGATAGAACATCAAAAAACTTGAACGCTTTCTTCTCTATACGTTTTATCTTTATTCGGTATTTCTGTATGTACTTATTGAAAGATAATATATATGTAGGTATTTTTATTGTGAAATGACTCATTCTTCCTACAAAGCTACAACCAATTTAACTGTTTATTAATTTATTTGCTACTACTGTGTTTGCATTCAACTTTTAATAATAATACAGCAGCAGCAGAGATTACTAAATTCAATCAAATTAGGTTACTAACATTAACATCATACCAGCGAGATGTTTAAAAGATTCTGCTCATGTCTAAGTCGACTTGAGAACTGTTGCTGCTACATTTCGTAAATACATACATCCATATTTAAGCGCTCCCAGTGGTATGACAGTAGGCTTTAAAGGCAAGCTTGAATCTTTTCAATCCAATCATGGGCTGCAGCTGCATCACTTGCACAGAAGTTGTACACCCGTCGAGTAGTTCGAATCTATAATGAGTGTCGTAAAAGTTAAAAAAGCATCACATAACTGAAGAAATAACTTTTTACAACCGGAAAGAGTTACTCACATCAAAAAACGATTTGTCGTCTGTTTTCTTTGGGGCTCCCGGGGTCGGTGTTGCTGGAGTAACATTAACAACATCTGTGATTTCTGTAATATCAATACAGTTTACTACCAAATTAAAAATTGAGTGATTCAACATAACTCTATAATATGTGAATAAGAACAGACTCCAAGCAGAGTTATATATTTACAAGTAAGCTTACCAATAAATCCTTTTGAATGAGAGTCTTCCATGGCATCATAGTAACGAAGCTGATGTTTGATAGAATCCAAAACAAACCATCTCTGCTTCCAACCTTTTAGTAAAGCACCTCTTTTGTACAAATAACCTTCATGGGTACGATTTTCTGTTGGTATTGTTGAGTGGAAATGTTCGTACTGGTAATTTTGGTTAGAGCTGGGTATTGATGGAACGCCTAAAGTTTACACAATGTAGATTAAATCTTAAATCCATTCATTTCCTTTCAGAGGAAACTACCGAGAAATACAAAAAAAGTTTAAACTTACTGGAGGCAACAGAATTATTGTCCATCGCAGCACTGGAATGTGGGGAGCCTGTGCTTATCATATTCTCAGACCCTGGCTTGGGGTATTTTCCACCACCACACTTAGGAGCGCCCTCCGCACATTTATCGTGACATTTAACTCCACACTCGTTACATTTCAATCCCGTCTGAGATACAAATAATAAATCATGTAAAAGAGGGATACTCAAAAAGTTAACAATTTCATTTAAATAGAAGGATACACAAAAATTTAGCAATTTCATGGAAATAGAGAGATACGGAAAGTTAACAATTTCACTGTTCTATACCTTTCCAAGCAAAATTGCGGAGCAATTATCACAGTTTGTCAGAGTAGTGAATGTGTGCTTGTCAAATCGATGAGAATGGACATAAATGGAAGAAATGTCAGTAGAGCGAACCATTTTCCCTCGAACCAAAATGTCAACCGTTGATCTCTTGTGCAATGATCGTCCCAACTGTCGTACCATATGTGTAGTTAATGACGCTTGTCTTATTAAAGTTGTTTCGTCCTCGTAGGGAATCTCTAATTTGTCCCAAACTTGTTTCCATTTCTGAGGTAACATGCACTTGTCAGACTCCCACTGATGGAACTTTTGTAAATTATGTCTAAATGCGTCTGGAATATAGTTATCCGTTATATCGTACCTAAAAATACCAAAGCATTCCACATATCAAACAAAACTGCTGCCATTCATAATGCAATGGTCACTTGTTTTATCAATTATATTTTTAGTGCCTTACCCCGACATAACACATTTACGATACTCTTTAGAACCATCTGCAGGAGGTTCATCTTCCCCATGTGTGTCATCATGTGTAACTTCAAAATCAAACGAAGCACCAGTTCCTATATTTTCGTTTAAATAGTAATCCCATATTTCCAAATTGGATATATTACTCATTGGTCTGAGGACCTAAACAAATTAGAAAGTTAATTAAATTACTGTTCGACATGCAATAATAAAGTGTATCTAAAGTGCATCAACAGTACCTGAATATCGCAATCTTTATCGTATGAAAAATTGTAAAATACTGGACTCTTGGCATGTTGTTTTTCTATATATTCAAAAATCGAAGTTCCCAAGTACTGATGACTGTTTGATCCAACTTGTCTCGCTGCACATTTAGAGAAAATATTCACTACAAATGGGTATTGACAGTAATGAAAATATAATGAACAAGAATACGACAAATACACATTAACATACACAAATAAATGCTCTCATCGTCAGATCCAGTATCCACGCCCTTGTAGTGACGAGGTAAAGAACCCCTCTTGTCTTCAACAGCCATAAAACCATATTCAACTCTTTCCAATTCATTATCAGCCAAGAAAGTTCGAAAGCGACCAGAAACAGAATGATAAGCCATAAATTTGATAAAATACTGGTTGAATTCGAAGGCTAGAGGAAACTGCTTTTGAATCTGAAACAGTAATACGTAGTAGTAAGAGTGCGTACTAAAAAATAGTAAATAGTATCCCATAATAATCTAATTAATTATACTAGTATTCCTGGCAGGCTCACACTAGGTACACCAGGAGAGAGATTATAATATAAACATTCCATATACACTACCTGGTGAACGACATCCAGGAACTGGAGGAACAATGGGGCAAATCCTGGATTAGAAGACGGCCCTTCACTGCCTGTCATGTTATTTCTATGCGCAAACCGGTGGCCAAATCCAAGCCATTCCTTCTCAATCAATGTCTGAAATCCTTCAAAAGTTCGGTAGTAAGGATCCAAGCAAAGTTGGGAAAGAGAAGCCACCTACAGAATAGTTTAAAACAAATCTTAATGAAATTCGATTGGCAAATCATAATCATGTAAACATCTAATCTTAAGAGGTCGTTTTTCACCTGTGTAGTAACATCTGATCCATCTTCAAGACAGAGCATAACCGATGAGCCCTGAACATCAATGAGGTCCACCACAGCTCCAGCCAACTGCATTATACTTGATTGTTGTTGCAGCCAATCAGTTGCCTCTACTGACTTGAGAAACGTGTTCTCCGGATCTGATATAGTGTTGCTGGGAATGCAGGCTCTCATCAGTTTCTTAAAAGCTGTGCGTGTATGTCGGACCTCATAAAAGTCTACAGGAATATATTCTACTTTTGAATGTGAGTCTGTCTTGATTCCCTGTAAAACAAGTAACAATTGAATTTATCAGTATTATAGTAGTCTCGATGAACCGCCCGAATTAAGACCGACGGGTTGTCGTATCAACCAAAAAAGTCGGATGATACGAAATCATATGCTTTATATAGGCCATATGCGTGCGCACCTCCACACTGCGCATGAGTAGTATGTGCAATGTGGAGATANGTCTCGATGAACCGACCGAATTAAGACCGACGGGTTGTCGTATCAACCAAAAAAGTCGGATGATACGAAATCATATGCTTTATATAGGCCATATGCGTGCGCACCTCCACACTGCGCATGAGTAGTATGTGCAATGTGGAGATAAAAATGGTTTAAAATGGTCACGTGATCATTTTGGTGGGTGGGATAACCCAGAATGTCGGTTACGAGAAGGTCAGATAAAACGGACTCTACTGTATTTTGATTTAGTATATGAGCCAACAAAACTTCTAGTAAAGTTCGAGAAATGAAATTTTACCTTAATTTGGGACTTTTCACCGAAAACGTACAACGCCGCTTTGTGAAGCCGAGAGAGACCATCCGAAGCCATTAGCTCACTCTCAGTTGGTGTCTTCTGGTTGTGTGAACCTTTGTAAGCTGCGGAAGTCTGTGCCTGATTGTGTGACGTCAAATTCTTTCTAGGTCTTGACGTTGTCCAGCTTCCGTATGTTTTCATTCCCTTTCCCCCGCTAGTTCTAATGTATTACAGCATAAAATACAGACCCCGCACTTGTTTCTCCATTCTCAAATCAAAGTAGCATAGGTAAATACTATATCATTCCCAAGAGTATCTGAATCATGACTTGGAGATCATGAAAGCGTTGCATCATGCGAACGCGAGCAGTCGCTTTACAGAGAAGAAAGTTAGAATCATATTATATTATGTAGGTATATTTCATTTAGCAGAAATAGTTAAACTGCATTCCATGTTAGTAAACTCCACAGCACAATACACAACACAATAAAAAGCAAACTCATGAGATTCGAAAACAGTATCATTTCAACTGCAACCATAGATACAATACAATTAAAAACAAAATCCCTTCAGATTATTTTTTTTGTTGATAAATTAAGAGATTACTATGAAGCGCTGTAAGCAGTTTCTATTATTCATGTGCTTTCTAATTCGCATATTGTTGTTAAATTGTTTGTACTTGGGTATGATATTAGTAAACAGGGAACTACAACTACCTATTATCTTGGTATCCGCATTTAATAATATGTATTAATAAAATAAATACACCTATTTTACAAGTGGTTAAACTCATTTCTAAAATCGCTGTCTTCCTTTTGCATGCTGTATCATTTAATTACTGATTATTAAAGCAATTATCTAAACGATGCTCATATAATAGCATTTTGATAAAAGAATCAGTTCCCTTTTCTTTAACACCTTACTGTCAACACATAATCTCCACACTCTCAATAAACAAAACTTTAACTATAAAATCAAAAACAGTAGAAGCAAGCAAAAGTCTAGAAAACATGCACAGGTTTTTAGTTTTCACGGCTCATTTTAGGAAACTTGGGATTACAAGCAACTTCTGATTTAAATAAAAATTAATGGAGGGTTAGAACATTTTAAAATAAGAAAACTAGCTCACCAACTGATAAATGGAAAATTCTACTGTGCAACAAAAATCTACCAATAAAAAATACTACGAAAGAAAAAAAACTTTAGTACACAGATACATGTGCATATTTGCGACGGTTGTTGCTGTTACTACCCATAAGTAAGGAATGGGTTACATAATATAAGAGCTGATAATAGTTTAGATGCTTGATTATTCAGATACATTATTTATAGGTACATACATAAGTACTGGATCTTCAACAGCAAAATGCTGCGGATGTGTATTTATTGGTAAAGTACTAACTATAATGCGTGATAAGCATGTTTGCATGGTGGCGTTTGCAGCAGTGGTAGCATGCGAAAGGACGGACGCAATAGTAGTAGTTGAGTTTAAAATACCACTTACCCAGCATACCTGAGGGTGTTCATGGCTTTCATGAACGGATTTGACTTCCTTCCAATTTCCGGAGTTATCTGTGAAGTAATGGCAGAATGAGATTCATGGTGCAAATGAAGAGGGTTGAGGTGGTGGTGATGAACATGGCCCATTCCAGCTGCAGGTGTGTACAGAGAGTCCAGGCTTAGAGTACTTTCACTCATTGCCCAAGCTGATCCTTGTTTCACCACAGCCAGTGGGGTGGCATTAACAATCGCTCGGATAAAATTCTCTTGTTCTACGTGAGCTGCAGCTTCACTCACACCACCTCCTAAAAATTAAATAATTATTAATGATTGAATGAATCAAATTGTATCTCTTTCCGCAGTTTTTTTAATAGAATTTGAATCTTTTTGGTCTACTTGAAATTAAAACTTTTCTTTTTCTTACCTATAAGGAAGCTTCTAATGTTTACTGTACCTATATCCGTTTAATCTAAGTATGATATGAAAGTCCTTTTTGGGATCCTAATTTAACTAAAAAGTTAATCACTAAAATCTCCTCTTTTGAGCAACGTTGTCCCTCTATTATTATGCGTAAATCTATTACACCCAAACTCAATAATTACTTCGAAATATTAGAGACTCTTCAAATCAACAATATTATTTCTAGACGTACATTAAGTCTTAAACAATTTGTTCGAAATATTCTTACTAATATTATTAAGCATAAATATACGCTGCTCAAATTTCACTACAATAGATTCTAAGAGGTTCTAACCGTTTTGTCGACTTCCAAATTTTCAAACCTCAGATGTATTAAATCACCTAATCCGACTATTATAAATAAGTTTAATGATGAATACATAATTTGCAACAACAAAGTGCATATTTATAGTATACAGTACCTTAATACTTTTGTAACTTAATAAATGTATATTCAATTTTTTCTTAACACTGATTTAAAAGAAATTATTTTATTAATAATTATTTCTCCTTATATATCTTTAAATTTTTCTATCTCTTGTGTATCTTAATTTCTTCACTACTTCTTATCCACAGACAAGTTACTCCAATTTATTAAGTTGGAAGGTTTTCTCTCGCAAAGTAATGTTCCTCAATAAATAAATAAATAAATAAATAGTAAATAAATTAGTCGTAGAAAACTTAACAAACCTGGAGGATGGGGATGTCCCTTGAGAAAGGCCATAAGACCTTTACTATTAAAAGAGGCCCCACGAACAAGAAGTGCTCTTGTTCGGGAATGCTTCCAAGTAATAACAGGAAACCGCCCACCACGATAACAACGACCAACTTTCTTTACGCTTTCTTCCGAAATCAAATTCGGAACAACAACAAGAGCCGGGTAAGATCGGCACACATTGTATGTGCAGTTGGCAAATGAGATTCGAAACGACTCAGCTTTACTTAAATAGGCAGCCGCGACGGAACTTGTGGCAGACTTTGTAATGGCCCCTAGTCCCATTCGCTTCCAATCCTTGTAGTAACTTCTTTCCATAATGCGTTCTAAGCTTTTCGAATCCGACGGGGAAGAGAGAGAAGAAGCAAGAGTTGTATGAGGAAAGTCATCGTCTGACACTATCACCAACAAATTATAATATTAGGATATACTCATCACCTACCGACATTACGAAGCAATAAAACTCAACGCGTTTGACAAAAAACAATCACAACCAGAAAAATAAACATAGGAAGTGGTGACACTTCAATAAAAACGAACATACATAACATACATTTGGTGAGAAAACATGCACACATTTTCATTATTGGTATTAAAAAGCTCAGGGTTTAAGTTATGAGGAGTTAAACTCAGCCCACACTTACTTTCTTGCGAGAGAGATCCCACTAGATAAACACAGAGAGAGAGATACAGTCAGAAGAAATTGTCACACCAAGGAAAGAAAAATCACAAGCCACACAAATTCACAGCAATTAGTTTAAATATTTGAGGAAAAAAATATCGTTCAACATTGAGATTACAAGAAAACTTTTGGGGATATGGGGATGTATTCCAATGTCAAGATGCAGTCAGCCGACAAATTACAATACTTTAAATGAGACTTCGATAAACATAATCCTGTTATTTTCCTCCACAAGGCAAATATTTTACCACCCTTCACTAGTTAGTGGTTTGCTATCAGTCAAAAAGGATTTCAAGGGAACAAGACATAGAAACTAAAAACAGGTTAATAATTAATTCGGAAAGCATTGGACCTGACATTTTTGCTTTTACCGGCAGTAGCAACAACAGTAATTCATTTATATAATATGAGGAGCATTTTCAGGGCATTAGTGTAAATTAGTACAGGGAAACTCACAAGACACATCATCACCATCAAGATTCTCACGGGACGGTGGACTTTGTTTCAGTGGACTGTTTGCTCCAGTAAGGTACTTTGTACTAGCAGGAAGTGTTCCTCCATTTCCTTGTGCCCAACTTCTGAGAACATACTTTTGTCTTTTTGATGGTTTCGGTTTTAGCCCTGCCTTCTTGGCTGTCATCATAAAGGTTTTCTTTGCAAAACCCCTACAACAAAATAGAAGTAAAGAAATAAAATAGAAATTAAAATGCACAGCCCCACTATAACACGAAAGAAGCTACACGGCGAAAATATTTAGTTCATACTTGAGAGTAGTATTTTTATCTTTGATAGCATGAAGTGGAACAGGGGCTGAAATCGCTTGACCGGCAATGGCAAAGTAGGTGAATATATCATTTGGATGTCTCGCTTTATTCAATGTTTTTCTAAATAGTTCTATACTATCGCTGGTGACTTCTTCGTCAAATGCGAGTTTCATTAGCTGTAAAAAATAATTAAAAAGTAACAATTAGTTCAATCAATAGATGCTTATCAATTTTTGTACACACTTATTTTTCAGTAATAAAACTTACTTGAAAACAGGCTGATCGAATCTGCAGTCCCTCTTGCAGTAACTGATCCAGATGTGGTAGGTACTGAACTGTTATACGCTTCTCTTTGGTCATAGAGGTGATGGGAAAAGATCGAATCACAACCTGTTCACAAACTAAAAATACAGCAAACAAAGCAATGTAAATTTTGGACATTGTGACATCGAGAACACTTTCATCACCTTTAATTATAACTTTTAATAATACCATATGGATCACAAGGGGCGCCTTTAAAGATTAGTCGATAATTAGTAAAGAAGATAGCTCCTTCAGCAGGAAGAAGAATCGGTCCTCCAATGCTTCCGCCTGTTCCATCTTCTCGGCCATCAGGCAACAGGTACACACGTAGATCCATAACCACCTCTTCTCCAGGTAACAGAGTTGGTGTTGGGATTTTCGGCTTCACAAACAAAAGTATTGAATAAATGTAATGTACACTTTCTACTATCAACTATGTAATGTGCATTTCTATTTACTACACTTGCTACAAAAACTAACACCTACGTTTCGTTTATATATAATGTAACTATTATTCGAAGAAGGGTTTTTAAGCAATCTTACTTTCTGAACCGGTGGGAGTCTCTTCGATTCGCGATGAACGGCTTCGAGTGTCTCCACATGCATATCAACAACACCAGGAATCATAGAGTGAAGTGCTCTAATATGATCTTCCGTAACTCCTCCTTCAGTGCAAACCTACAATATATTTAATTCACATGTAACCTGTACATAACATATTATAAACAATTCCATCAAGTACAATCAAATAGATGGAAAGGAACAACAGTCATACTTTATCTACAAAGCGAGAGACGAATCTGACAACAGAAGTACCCGACTCCACAACCGGGTCTTGATCTTCAAATCCTGACTCTCCACCAACACTATCACTTTCAGCCATGCTGAAATCAATATTATCAAATACTTTAGTACACAAGAACTCGGTTGGGAATATAAGACTACATACCTTGTGATATTGCTTGCACGCTCCTCATCAAAGTGGTTCATTTCTTTATGACGTCGAGAGGGAGTGTCCAGAGGAACAAGCATGTACACCATTCGATTTGCATAATGAATCGCTTGACTGTAAAGTGTAGATTCTTCACTGCTAATTAGTTCTTTAACCTTTTCCGTCACAAAATTATTTCGCAGTCGTAGCTCATCTGTAACAATGAATGAACAAGTTATCAAATTCAATCCATTTTTAACAAATATTCAGTTCACAGCGTATTATATTATATTAAGCAAGTTTGATAAAGTTTCGCTTTACCGGATTCATAGTAAGGTAACAGTCTCATTTGTTCAGCTGCTATCTCCAAAGCTGTAAATTCCATAGGCTTGTTGAACATATTACCCTGTATTTCTTTGCCCCTCTATCCTCAAAAATAAAGCTTAATTAATAACACTGGTACTGTAATGTACCTTTATTAACAATAAATGAGAATAAATAAAATTTCTCACATCAGACATAGTGAATACAGAATAATTATTATTATGTAGAGAACTTTCCACTCTAGGTAAATAAAGAGACTTGATATCCTTCTGGACGTCTGAATAGAATGCTGACTCCCAAAACTGTTGGTTCTTCCACACTGGATGTTCCTATTTAGCCAAAAACAATAATAATATGTTACTTTAAAATTCAATACTCCTTCACAATTCACAAAATATAGTAAAACCAATCACAGTGCATTAAATACAAAATCCGTCAGGCAACCTGAATGCAAGTGTAGGCAAATTGAATAACTCCTGTACATAATTTCCTACAGAATGAAGTGGCAAGCGGCAGCAGCGCGGCAGCTACTCCATGCTCATCCATCACAGAATTATCCTGTGCATCATAAAAACTTTCACTTTAAATTCTTATCTTTTGAATAAAAAAGTTACATTTAACAAAATACCCTGTGTAAAAAACCTTTCCTTCATAATAATCATCTTTTAAATAAAAAAATACATTTAACAAAATAGATTTATTAATATATACCTGAAGTGCACAGTGCATGAGCTTAACAACCATGTCAAACTGCTGGGGTTCAAGCATAGCTTTGTTTCCTGTGACATGGTGACCTAACTCTTGACAAAGGACCAGCTTCGCCGTTTGACTCTTGAGTGCCCGCGTCACAGCATGAATACTCTTCCTAGCATCCGAAATCTTATTCTCAAAGATACAGTTGATACAATTTCTGAGAACCTAGACAAGAAAATCAAATATGTACTACAATTCAAATTTACTTCATCCGGTCATGCTCCCTCCCATATGCATTAGTTGTGGTTTCATAGCAAACCAAACTAAACTCGCTCGGTAATCATTTATTATTCATTCAGGCATCCGCTCTTTGAAAGAAACTCGACTCGACTCAAAAGTATCACAACTGAGATG
>JAAXYV010000447.1:0-12339 GCA_036851875.1 Novacerus sp. FZ-2019
CTCAATAGGAAATCGACATCTCTCTTGGTTATCTGTAGAGTCTGCTTTGACTGAGACTTTACACTTTACACCACCACCTGGAATCTGAGTGAGGTTTCATTGCAGAGTCATTTTATTTTTCTGCGTCGCCTCTGACTGATTGAACTGTATGTATGAGTTCAAGCTATGGCCTGAATCTCTTACTAGTAACTATATGCCATTGAGTATAATATAATAGTAAAGGTATATAGTTTGCTATGAACCCAAATGAAGGAGTGTTACTTTTCTCAAGTATGAAGATGTTACATGTGAGAACTTAAGTCACAAACAAAGATGAAAAAGGTGTAGGCTCCAACACTCCAACTCACAACAGAACACAACTCCAACTTGAGCATTCAAGGTGGAATTTACTCTACTCTAGCTCTTCTCAACAATCTCCTCTCAGTGGGGAATAAGTGGATGGATAGATAGGAATAGAAGAAAATAAGACTAAGCAGAGCAAAGAATACAGAGAGAGTGAGATTTAAGGTGGAGGTGGAGGTATGGGTGTGTTGTTTGGTGACCATTGGAAAGGGCCTCTCATCAAAAAGTCGATCAGATAAAAGGTCCAGGAGAAAAGATGTCTTTGACACCCAGGGTAAAGTACCACCCACGCAACTCTGTTTGGGAGTCCTTCAATGGATTTCTTCATTCTCAGTGTCCAAATCTCAATTCTCAGGTGATATATGGTGGTTGACTTGACTTAACTTGACTTGACTCACACTACGGTCACAGTCACACAGTCACAGTCTGTCAGAGTGCTTTGTGTATTCGTACTATGTATGTACACACAGAAGGCTAGGCTCAAACTACTCTGGAACCATCGCACCACACTCGGTCACTTTTACTGATTCTTCTCATTCCTAACGAAAGTTAACAGGTAAATTTCAGTCTATTATGCTCTGGACGTGCATACACATACATGCATTCATACATACAATGCCAGGCAGTTGGGCGAAGAAGCCACAGTTCCATTTGGAAGGTAAATTGCTTCACCAATTCATTTGACTTAAGAGTCAAGTAAAATTGCTTCACCAATTCATTCGACTTAAGAGTCAAGTCAAGTCAAGAGGTGTGGAATGTAGCAGACTCATATACCTATATAGATATATATTCAAAAGTACATGCTACGATGCTTTTGCTTTGAGTCCCAAGTTACTGACTTCAATTGAAACTTTGGTTTTGGATTTTGATGACTGTAAGGAGAAAAAGACTGAGTGGAGTAAGAAGAAGGCAGTATAGGAGAAGAATATAATAATATAATATAGTATAATACATAGGCATATGGCCAGGAGAGTCTCAACGGGAGCAATGCAATGCATGCCAGGCATAGAATACGAAGCAACTGAGAGACAATAATGTTGCATACACTTGTGTGTGTGTGTCGTGTTGTTGTATTGGTGGTTGTGTGGATTGTGGAGGAATGGAAATACTGTATTGAAGAGGTAGGTGGATTGACAGAAGAACTGCGTAGCATGAGTCGGAATCATGGTGTGAAAGTTTGATGGATGAAAGACTAGTAAGACTTCTGCTGCTGCTTGGTAGGACTTGTGAATGATTTGAAGTAAGTAAGTACTGTATGTAGAGCGTTTCTTTTGTCTCAAGCTTGAGCTGGGGAAGAATAGAGCAACGGTGTTGTTTTGGCGAAAAACTTAGATTGTAAAGAAAGAAAGAAAGAAGTGGTACATAAAGTAAAGCAGTGGAGGTTGAGTGGAGTGGAGTCGTGAACTCATTTTGAAATGCGAAAAAAGAGTCATTTCTCAACAAGCCACGAACTTTAACTTCTCCTTTTGTTCAATGTAATTTGACTGTAATCAAAGGGCTTTGGAAGAGGAGCAGGCAATGAGCGATACAAGTAAATCACGACCTTTCCCCCTCCTCCATGCGCACTTCCCTCTGCAGCATCTTACAACAATAATTAGCATCACTAGCTCATTATCTTTGGCGAATGGGTTAATTTCAAAACTCCTGCAGGTTCCTTTAGTTGCAGGTGAGACTTTCATGAATACCACCACTGTGATAATATAGGTCAGCTCTGAGCTTAGCTTTAAAACTTGATTCATCAACACCTTTGTTACATTACATTACGTTACATTACTTTGCTCCCTTCTTGATGAGTGCTGCAGACTGCAGAGCAGAGAATTACTATGGGGATGGCATCTCACTCTTGACTCTATACAACGCAGCAGTGCAACAGCAGGCTGTGTGAATTTTGAATAATAGGAATTTGTAATCTATAGTCGCATGGAGCAATGAAATGTGTGTAATGTAATGTGGCTGATAGTTCTCCACTACTACTTACTACACAGTCCCATTCTATCCTACTACTATAGCTAACGATTCATTCAATTCACTATTACTCTCATCCCATCCTATCCTATATCTTTCGTATTCTTACTAATATAACATTCTCCCTTTGCATACGGTCATGCCATGCTATGCCATGCCACACGGTATCATCCATATTCACATCATCAACTAAACTATCTGTTCTTTCTAATCTCTCGTCAAATCTTCAGCAATCCCACACTTTACATGAAATCATGCTCGCCAGCACCACAGTACAGTTCAAGAGTTGGAGCGAATGTTATTGAGATTTGAGATACAGTTCACTCACTTCACTTATCGTTTGTTCTTAGGTATATATGCATAGGTAGATAGATAGACAGATTACTCATGCTCGTAACATAACATATAATATTATACATAACCTAACTATAACATGCTCTTTCTCTCTCACACTCTTCTGGTCTTGTCTTGTCTCCTCTCAAGTGTTTTGCTGAAGTCTTATAGAAGGTAGTAATGTAATGTGTATGTACATAGAGACTGCTAATGTATGGATAATATGGTTACGTTTGGGAATGTAATGGCTCGTCGCCTTGGTTTAACTGGCCCTGAACGTCATGGGATGTCGGGCCATTTGATTAGTGAACCGATAGGTCCACTCCACCTTCGTTACAGATAACGCAGTTATAAATAGACTTAAATATGCATGCCGTAGCTAAATACATCTGTGTAGTTCGGAGGTGGGAATTATTGGAGGAAGAATGGGTGTCGGGAAACCCAATTATGGTGTTCTGGATGACAGGTTGCTCAATGTCCTTAGGCTGAGGAACGCACTCAGTCAACTATATACCAACTAGGATTCTATATTCTATTCCAACTTTAAGTCCAAACAAAGATGCCGTGCATGGCATGCATTTCTTACTCTGCGCTGACTGACTGACTGGGCTACTCTACGGATCAGATCAAATGTCTTTTTGGCTGCTCTTCTAAAGTCATGACTATGACATAGACGGTGAAGCGAGGAAATGCTCCACACACTATAAGTATTATAAGTCAGTCTGTTGTCTACTTTAGAATTTAGTTAGACTCTGCTGACTGCTCAGTGTTTTATAGATTCAGACTGGTATATAGTTTATGTTATATAATAGAGCTTAGTCTCTGTATAGGTTGTATGAATCATGAATTGATGCCTGGAACACAAGGAGTAGAAGAGAAGAGAACACAAGCTAAAAGCCACACATCGCTCATTTTTTTCTTCACCATATCCTTTTGTTTTCACGCATCATTTCGTATACAGTAGCATCCTGGGGTGATGTGATGTGCCTTTTTAGGAGACCCTTTTCTTTCTCTTGTTTCTCGACCAGACCCCTTACTTTATCCGTTCACACATCATTTTCCTTGCTTCTTAAAAATATCAATTTTCTCTGTAGAAAATTCCATCTCATCTCTTGACCTGTCACGTAGTCATCTTGGTAACGGCAAGGAGGAGGAAGGGATGGGAATAAGAAAGGCCGATTTCAATCCAAAGTATGTGTGCCCTACACACTACACATAATACTCATCAAACCCAATCTACCTGCCTATATACCATATAGACAAGGCAGATAGAGCTAAATCCAAAACCAAAGTCACTACACCACAACCACCAGAAAATCAGAACGAAACTAAACCAGCCGTCTCATCTCAACTCAAATAACCTGAAATAATCTTTTGACTTTTTATGGATGGGTCTCTATGTAAACACCGATAAAGATGAGCCAAAGAGTACCCGAAACAACCAGAGTAGAATAAAGTACCCACTTACCCAGGTTGCTTCACAAAAGTATTACATTCTTTGAAGGTGTACTACCTCTCTCTCTCTCTGTGAATGTATGCATGCATAGATTCTATATTTTCCCCTTGAACAGAGCTGTGAGCGGATCAAGTGTAGAGTTAGTGTGGCAGAAGCCAAAGGAGTAGGACATGATGGAGCAATGTGTTCTCTTCTATCATCATATCTTCATGAGGATCATCTTCATCAAGGCGAGGAGCATAGAATAGAATTCATCCAGCCGCGGAGTCCTCTCCGCTTCGCTTTGGCTTTGGTTCTGCCTGGGTTTCATACTGCATTCACAATCCACCCAGACACTTTTGTTTTGTTTTCTCATCCAGCACACTACAAAGAGAGAAAGGTGCCGAAGTAGACAGACGCTGGATGATCAAGTTTTGTTTCAACTTTGCAGTTCAGTTTGATTTGAGCAGTTGAGCCCAGACACTGTTGTATTACCCACAAAGATTATAAGCTAGAGCACCTGAGTTTCCATTCCACTACTGTACTATCTCTCTATTTCTATAACACCACCATCAACTATAGGTGTATACATACATATATATATAAATAGAAAAAATTGATCGCATTTTTCTCTCCAATAGATAGATAGATAGGGTTAGCTTTGACTAACAGGAGAGAAAAAATCACGTTAAATTTTCACGATCTTGTCCATAGCGTAACAAGATTCCAATTCATCACACATGGCTGGCTCTTTGGAAATCCCATAAAAAGTAATGTTGTCCTAACCTCACAAGGAGTGATTTTTTCGCCACCACCTCCGCTGCCGCTCTTTTTTTCCATCACCACAGTCAGACAGAGTGGATGGTAGTAGGCAAGGCAGGCATAGTCATAGTCGTAGCAGTAGGCAAAGAAATATCATTAAATCTTCCTGTCCTCTTAGTCTTTACTGTTTAATGCTTACTATTATACTCTGCTGCCAAGGTGTAAGCCCAGTCTATGCATTTACCTGTTGACGACACTGATTAGCATTTGCCTCCGTCCATTACTCTACTCTATGCATTGTAGTAATGCTCACCTCCTTTTGACACCTTGTCGAATTGCTCTCAATTGAATTCAAATAGGAGACTTTGTCTTCCTTCAACTACATCAACTTAGGCAAATTTAACTCAGCACTCACGTTGTTGGTTGGACGTGTCTCTTCTTCCGCTTCGTTCGCCGACCGACACTCATCAATGACAGTAAAACACAATGCACCCGCTCAATAGGAGGAGGAAGCAATCTTTTTCTTTCTTTCTTTCTTTCCATCTATCTTTCTTTCCTTGCTGTGCATGCTACACTCGTATCATCATCATTCACTCACTCACTCACTACGTCCTACTACTCATGTTTCTCACTGTCTTTCCATACTCTTTTTCCATCGATAATTTTCCGCATGATTGTGTTAATCTTTGACGATATGTATCCATCCATCCACCTATTTTCTCTTTACTTCTATGCCTCTCTATCTCTCCCGCTTTGATTTTGCTTACCCACCACTACCACTTACATTACATTTCATCCTCATCATTTGGGTCATTTTAACTTTTTTTTCACTTCTTTTTTAACACATATTGGCATGCATGCATGATATGATACCCTTTTAAAATTGCAATGAACGATTTTCCTAACCAATTGTATGACCATGTCATGTACGTCCTGCCTTTTCTTTACCCCAAATTTAAACTACGGAATACATACATACATAAATACATACATAGGTACGTACATGGAAAGGTGTAGTCTGTATGTACTATGTACCTATGTATGTATGTACGTGCATCTGTAGTCTAGTAACTAGTATAGTATGAACGACTATGACCATGGCTAGAATTGAAATGAAAGACAGGAAAGTCCTCTCTGTGTATTGTATTCATGTCATATTGTATAGTAGGTAAGGTAGTGTAAAAGAAAAAAGTATTGAGAATATATTATGTATAATGTATATGCATGCACTTGCAGTGCACTTTAAAATTGGGAAAACGTTCAACGAACTTGGTTGGTTTGTTGCATGGGTTTATTGAGGAGGAGTATATAGGTAGGTATAATATAACAAACATTAAATATATTACATGTATATAATAGTGTGAATGAGCAGAGCAACATCGAGTAAAATTTAAATTGCCAAAACGCGAGTAACACTGAGTTGAGGTGCGATGTGATGATGACAGAAACAAAAAGTTGTGGAGAGGAAAGACGACGACGAGGAAAGAAAAAAGTTGAGCACAGCACGTGGGGCGTGGTTGGTCATTTGTCTCTCTTCTCATGTGTTCTATAGTGTCTCCTGTTACCCCTGTTCGTTGCGGACGAACGACTTCTCGTCTCTTCCTTCTCTTGTCCTCATTGCTTTGCTTGCCAATGGCAATTGACTTTGGTTTGGTTTGACAGTGCAGTGCGAGTGCCAACATTGCATGGCTACTTATAACTGAATGACATATATCATTTGACGCTGTCAATTCTCCCCTATATCGATGATTCTAGCCAAGTAACTTAAACAGCCATTCATTTCCTCACTTCTTCTGGGCATTTCTTTGCGGTATCTTCTACATTATCTTTACGTACTTTTCTACACTGTACGTACATTTCCTTAAGCTCAATTTCTTTGACGAAAAAATGAGTCCAGTTTTGCCAGAGCCACAGCCATAGTCTAATAATTTCCATGAGAACTCAAAACACATAAAATAAAACTCTTATTGGCTTGGACATGTTCATTGTAAAGATAAAAAAAATAATAATAAAAAAGTTTCTACACGTTTTCATCCCACTCGATCTAATAGTTATGTACTTATCTGTCTTGCAGTTCTGTAGTTGTTTAGTGTTGGAATGTGGAATTCCGATCGGTATCCACATAAAATATAATCGCTGTAAACTACAATTATGGAACTTATACTATTTTATTGTACTATTTGTCTCTGTACTCTTCAAATTTAAGTGGATATTAAATGCATACATATAAAAATTTTATCCTGTCCTATCATTCCAATCTCGTTCGTTGCTGTCATTCGTTCAAGTTGACACTGTAAATATATTCCAATGGATGACACTGACAATGGGTTGGAATTATTGTAAGGTTTTAATTTAAAATTTTAATTCGGAATTTGATAGTTTCCAGCTGCTCATAGATATTGGTGTAATAGAGAGATTATTGTGTGTACAAATTTATCTATGAATTTAGTACTCCACATTCCCAGTACGTTACCGTATTCATAATATGGTCATATAGAGTTCAATCAGAGTGTGATTTGGTAATGTTGTATAAAGGTGCGGTGTATAGGATTACAAATAACCTCAGTAGAATCATAGGCATTATTATATTGAGTTCGGTTGTGGTTAAGGGATTGGTTGGTCATTTGTTGGTTGATGGTGTTGCAGCAGCAGCAGCCGTTTGATTGTATTGCACACATACACATAATAAAACTAAAAGTCAAAAAGAAAATTATGAAATGAAGTGAATGGACAAAGGACTAAATGGGCATTAGGTGCAATTATTTGTGCATTTGATTTGATTATACGTATGCACTTTTGTAGTGTAAATCCGGAAAAGGTTAGCCATGGTGGTGTCAATCAAGCTAAAGACAAAACACACCTACGGGTGGACCAGTATGGTTATGCTTATATGACTGTGCTATAGTAGTTGCATGGTGTTGGTGATGTGATGCAAAGGAGCAAGGTCTTTTATTGACCATTGTGTAGATTCCTGACAGCGTGCGGTGGACGGAATAGAATTATTTTTTGGACTCTGTTAGGTGAGAATGAATGAGGTGTCATGATGCTATGGCATGTCGAGTTGAGTTCAGTCCGTGCAGTCCAGTCAAACCAGATTAGAATCAAAGCAAGGCTGGCCCACTAGAGGAATGGAATACATATACTCTCATCTCACCAAGATATTACAAAGAAAATTATGAGATGTTGAAATGCAACTTTTATCGCAATCTTCCAGTTGTCTTGTCTTGTCTGTGGTTCCTGGCTCTCTGACTTAAATCTACTCAATTCAGTTTGTGACTTGTGTTGTTGTTGTTGTGGACAAGACAAGCCAAGCCAAGCCAAAAAGTCAAGTCAAGGTAGCCACTCCTTCCACACACAGGAATAAATACATAGGTAATGCACCAACGACAAAATCCTGCAATATTATATAGTAGTGAGTGCTAAGCAGCATTCGAGGAGTAGAAGGTGCAAGCAAAAGCCAAGCAAGTAAATAAATCTATTATGCCTTGCAATTCCAGTTCAAAAATGGGGATGGTGTGGTGTAGTGCTGTGTTGTGCTGGCTGTGGTGTGGTGATGATGATGATGATATGGCAAGTTCTGGTTAGCATTGCATGACAGATTCTACAATATGGTATTGCTAGTGACATATGCCTCCTTGTGTTCTTTGTGTGTCGAATATAATATATACCTACGTTGAGTCTTTTTTGTTCCAACACACTCATGTGGAGGAGGGTATATAGTAAAGTAGTATTATAATATATAGTACCATTCCCAAATCATAATCCGCACAATTATATTCATTATTCATTCATAGGTAGTACAATACTTTGTTTTTCAGCCCTTGTGTTTTCGTAAATGCCAGTTAGAGAACATAATTCAGACATTTATAGAATAATCAACCCACCTACAAGTTTGCAATGATGTTTGCATTGCACCAGTGAGTAAAGTATTATTGACTCAATATTATTGTATGTACGAGAAAGAGTTTACTTCACATGGTAAGAACTAGTAAGAAGGCTTTTCTAAAACCTGAGGCTGGCGAAATGATGTGGATGGGATAAATAGATTGTAATTTGTAATTTGTGTGAAGAGACGAGTGTTGCCTTGTAGCATGTCAAAGAGAACAATTGTATTCTGTGTGTAGTTGGTTTTAGGTGGGCAATAAGTAGAAGAACTACAAACGGAGAAAAAACACAGTTGTCCTCTGTTTTTGTCTTAAAATGAATGAAAAGGTGGGGGAAGGAAAAGTTTTTGCATTAGTTAGTGTTTCTATTCATCCCACTCGATATAAGTGTAAAGTAAAGTGTGCAACTAACTCTGCTCACCTCGCTCTGTCTGCCTGTATTTGTATTGAGTAGAATTTCATTGCTCTGCTCTACACTACATTCTGCAACACACACTACACTACTACTGAGTAGAGAGTACAAAATGTATAAGCAAACTGCATGCGTAGGTCTTTAAAACCGCTAATCGTTTTATACAGTGATCAAAGAATTAAATAGCTTTCTGGAGGTTTACATGTGCTCATCACGAGACTCTCGACTCCATCTCAAATTACGATAATGAGAACCGTTGTGTCAACAACAGCCACAAAAGAAGCATTCTTAGCATGTACACTGGTAGTGCCACTGTGTATCGGCCATTACCTACCGTACAGATCTGGTATTGGGGTGAGGGAAATTGCCCTTCCACTATGCTAAGTATCCACTACTGTTCACCATAATAATGTTTAAATGTTCACTGTCCATGTTACTATTGCTACTAAGCAATTGAACTCGATATATTATTTGAGCAATTTCTACTCTAAATACGGCAAACACTCTGTTGTACTAGTGTTCTGCACCATGGCCAATTTATATTGTGTATAACCCATAGTGTATATACTAGGTATAGTGAGTGAACTGCATGGGATTTGACACAGAATGAGTCTTTTCTCTTCTTCTGTTGTCTGTGTCCATGAAAACATAGAGTATATATAGTAGTCTAGTAGTAGTAGACGACGAAATGAAATGATGGTTTAGTTGAAAGGCATGCAAAAAGAGTCGGAGCCAATTCTGTGGAATCCCAATCTCATTCTCAATGCACGATTTTTAGACACAAATTCTGAATGGTTTGCTTGAAAAGTCAGGATGTTCGTTTATCCCTGGCTTGACGTTGATCGTGATTAAAATCATCCAGAGCTCTTCCCTTCCCTATTATTATTTCAGGCATTACTCATTACTGTATATATACATTTATATATATATAGAGAGAAAGATATTTTACAATTGTGCTGCATATCCGATACGTTCAGAGTTCAGTTTGTTATACGATAGATGGGAATGGGAATGATAATGTAAATGTGAATGTGAATGAAAGGGTATACTCATCCTATACTTAGAATGCTTACCTACAAGTTAGGAGGTTGCTACACAAAAGTGTTTCAATCTCTAATGGAGAGGTTTGCAGGAGCTACTTCCGTACTTGGAGAGTTACCTGGTGAATATCTACTTTGTGAATTTTTGAGGAGATAGGACAGGGACAGAGTGACAGTGACCACCTGCTTACCTGTGAACTTCTATTTGAACATCCTGGCTTTTATACAGTTGTGCTTGACTTGCATTCGACTAGCTTGGCTTGGCTTCACAAACTCATAATGAACAATGATTATTCAGGTGCGCTTTGGTGGCAAAGCTAAGCCAAGCCACAGTTCACAATTTGACTTGACAATATGGATAAATAATATTATGTACTCTCCTCTAGTCAGCAAGTCAACCAACAAACTCCATACTACTCTTTTATTCTTCTATGTAATTGTAAGCATGATGATACATGCGTATAAAATATAATGCACAAGGATTATAATAAAGAAAGAATGATGAGCATGAGAGTAGTAAAGTAAGTAGTGTAGTAGGAGAATAGAATGATGATAAACCGTCATCGACATTCAACATTGGGTTTCCATATTATCATTCAACTACCATGTCTATAATGCCACAATATAACCGTTGTGCTGTTATGTATGATGATGTACTTGTGCTAGTACTAGTGCTACTACGGTACAACTATTCTCTATAATATAATATAAAATTCATTATAGATACTATACTAACATGCAGTGGAGTTTGGAGTTGGAATCGGACCAAGCTTGGCTGGACTGATTCTCTGAGTCTCTGAATGAGTGGTCGAGTTGCTGGTTGGTTGGTATAGCCGGTGGTTCGGGTGTTGTAATGATGTTGCTAGATGATGAGGTCGTGGAGACGAGGATGAGAGGAAGAATAGTTATAGTATATTAGAGTGAGTGAGTGAGTGAGTGAGTGAATGAGTTGAGTAGTGGTTAAGTTGAGTGGGGCTGATATCTTGTTTGGAGAAGAGCCCAGGGTATCAATTAGATGACATTATTGGTGGACTGGGGCAATATGGATGGTAGTGACAATGGGCGAGTAGGTTAGGTTTAGGTGGGTGTCGTGTCTACTCTGTTCGTCCGCCTCTACGATCAGAGCATAAGAGACCAAGAGCGGTCCTATGGTCCTTAATGAGTGACGAAGAAGATGTACATACATATAGAATACACACATGCACACACATATCCTATGGATGTGATATTATGGGGGACTTGGAGAGGTTTGGCCACGTGATAGGGTTGGCAAACCAATGGGGTCCGTGTGGCTTAGGAGACCACGAAGAGGAAAGACGAACGTGCCGCAGGAGGCGAGGGTGATTGTTAAGCTGGAGCATAGTTAGTTACCTACGAGAGCAGTTGGTCTTTGGCCGTGTTTGTGATCTGCTCTGTTGTGTTGCTGCAGCTTCTGTGGATGTGGAGGGTCCGACCTTACCAAAAACACAGTAGGGAATCTTATCTCACTCTTTCCTTACTTCCAAATAGACATATCCAAGGACCCTGACTTGATTGTTGCATTTGCTTCTTAGACAGAGAAAACAGTCCCATCACTATTTTTGATCGATTGACCTGCTGTACAGACTTTGTCCATTGTTCTCAGGAGTGCAAGAAATTTTTTCGTTCAACTTCTATTTGTGGGTGAGCTGAGTTTCTGCTGTGTGACAAAAATTCCTACCACTACACACACCACACTTGACTACACTACACCACTATCTACATATATCACTTGTCTTGTCTCTTGAGACACATGCCTAATCACTTGTGCACTCCGTCCTCGGTCGTACATACATACATATATACATCCCTTTTAGTCTACTAGTAAACACTATACAACTCCAGCAGAACGAGCAACTGATTATTATCCTCAATGTTCATACATCTACACACTTGATTGGATACTGGAAAATTTAATAGCTCCCGACGCTTTGTGACAAATTTTGGCAGGATTTTTTGTTCATGAAACAATAACTTGTGTGGAGGAGTAAACTCAAATTCCAGTGTGGTTTTAATTTCACCTCATAAATTCATATACGGTTCACTTCTTGTATTCTACTTACTGTGTTGGTGTGGACGTAATCTGTGACTTTTAAACACATCACTCTCCAAGTGATATATATATTTTCCAAGGAATCTGAATGGAAT
>JAAXYV010000448.1:0-12332 GCA_036851875.1 Novacerus sp. FZ-2019
AAATCATTTGAATTTCATATGTCAAACTTTTACCTATAATGTACTAACAAGCGTTTAAAAAATGTATTGCCGAGGGTTAATTACTTATTTTATAGGTTCCCTTTCGGTCAAATGTAAATTAATAAATAAATTCATAATTAATATTAAAATTCTTCGAGTCAACCAAAAGCACACTGCGTGCCTCAGCTGCACTCTCTGTTCCTCCGAACAGTTGAAGTGATACTGTCTCATGTCGTTGACTTTTCATTTGCATTTGCTCAGCTAGATTTCTTACAATGCATGAGCGCTGAGAGCCAGTTTCAATACTTAATCGAACCGCTCCGGCTGCAGCTGAACTTTGAATTATTACCATAAGTGTTTGAAGTAACACATCTGTTTGTTGATTGCAATTTGAGAAAGCCTTGAAGTTCGTCGAGGTAGAAGCTGTCTCTTCCTGGCTCAGTATTGGAACGGTATGTGGTTGGCTTTGGTCAGGTTGCTGCTCTGGGCTCATCAAATTCAGATGTCTTCTATTACATGTGGAGCATTGCACAGTCGATCTGCATGTCTTAGCCAAATGTCCAACTTTTAAGCAAATTAAGCAACGTCGGTTTTCTTCCAATACTCCGTTTGTCAATCAAGCTCGTTCGGAGCTCTAAAGCAGTTCATTGTAGCGTGATTGGCTTTATCACAGAATATACAACGGTCATTCTATTTTGTTTTATATTGTTGCCTACGAATAGCCGTGCCACTCTAGGTCCAAAGTCCTTCACAGCCTTCACTTCTTTCTTCTTCGCTTTTTCCATCTTCACTGAAACCATTTATGGCCATTGCAATCTTCTCGTCACGTCCCACTTCCTTTTGGGGAAATAAACTGTATTCTTCTAATCGAACCTTTCCCGCATCTTCACCCTTAACTCTTGAAGACGCACTGCGTTGCCATGCCCGAAAAATAACATCTGGCAAACTCAACTCCGCCAAGGGGTAGAGCATTGAAGCATACTCCTGAGAAGTGCCTCTTAAACTGTCCAAAGATCTCATGTACGAATCCAGTTTATCAAATAACAATACTTTAAGTATTTTTTCTTTATTCTGTACGTTACTTAACAGAAAAGTTCATAGTTCCCGTACGTACACCTCCACCAACATATACATTCCAGCTCAGCGGAAAAACGACCAATCTCAAAAGCAGTTCAATAAATGCGATTGGCAACCATATAACTAATAATAAACCGTAGTAACGGCATGTGAACTTATCTGCCAGACAACCAAATCAGATGTTATTTCTCGAACACTCGGTTTTGTATTTACTAATACAAAAACTAAGTACTAATACTAAAATACTTTGAGTGACTAATATAGTGAGTATATTTGAGTGAAAATATTTCTCGAAATAAGTAGCTTTTGAAAATATCAGGGAAGGTAATTATTATTCTGGCCGACACATCTATCGGACCCGATGACTAGCGCTCTCATCTGATTTTGATCTAGTGCACCATAGTTTTCCGTGAAATATCGTAGTAAGCATGAAATTACCTCAAATGATTCTCTTTTCCCTATATTCTTTGAGAAAGCGTTGTAAATGGCTAGATTGTAGCAGGACAATTTCCTCTGATAGTGAAAACCCCATGTGTTATCTTAGGGCAATTAAGAACCTAAGAAACAGTATAGATTTGTAACAGCGCTTCATTTTTTTCAAACAAATGTTTGTCTACACTTGTTGGAGATCCACCATCAGAACGATTACTTCACTATTTTCTTGACTTTTTAAACTGTTTGCTTGTAATCTCTGATACCCCTCTTCAGCCTTTAAGTGATGATCGATAATCGAAGTCAAAATACTTTCCATTTTCAAATTGACCAGGTTGCATGTAGACCAGCCCTATCGTGTATTTTTCATTGAATAACCCCTCTAGTTCCACTATAGCAATGCGAGCTGATTTCAGCATTATTCGCTTACATTGGAATTTATCCCGTCGATATAGTATTGGTAGACCTCCCATCGCTCTTCCTTTGGCTTTCTCTTTAGTGACAAGTACCTCGACCGTATCATATTTCTGCAAAAGTCCCACCGCCGTCTAATCTATTTGATACCACATTTGAAATACCGCAATTACATCTGCCTCCAACAATGTGTCTTAATCTACCGTTTGTAGATGCCGTTGTAGTTTGGTCACCCCCTCAATATCCAATATATTACTGATCCCTTCTCTCCTATGTTTATGCCAGTCTTTGCCCCTTTCTTTAATTGTTTCACTTCTAATTGCATTGACCCCCTCCCTACCCTAACACCGTTCCCTTGTCATTTCCGTCAGGCATCAATAAGTCCCATTCCATGAGTCTCCAGTCTCCAGTTCTTATCTGATATCTTTTTTCTCCACGTATGTATGTTCCCCTCTCATACTGTTTCTGTTAACATAGGGTCGCCTTCCTTCAATACATTTAGTTGTTGACGTAGCTTTTCCGTGTCAATGCTCGTTTAGACCGTCCTCATTTATGTAAATCATTGGTAGGTCTGGGTCAGCTCTATTTAGTTTCATTGTGCTGCTCATTGCAAGACGTTTGTCAAATACTTTTGTTAATTTGACCATAATCAGTGCGATCCCCGTCGAGCTCTTTTTCCCAGACGGTATATATCATTTACCGGCCACGACTCAGTTGGTACATCTACTCTGTTCATCAATTGTTCTTGCACCAGCTGGCGTAGCTCCTCTATGTTCTCTTTTTCTTCCGACTGGGCCAAACCCGAAATAACAATATTAAACTCAGCTACCTGATAATAGTCAACTTTGCCCCCACGTTCTGACGCTTTTAGGTAAAATTGTCTACTTCTTGCGTTATCTTCTGCTCGATCACTTTCCACGTTGTCGTTCCCATTTCTTTTCTGATTTCTGCAATCGTTGTTCTGTCGTAAGTAGTCGATCGATTTGGATCGTCATCTTGGCCTCTAACAGCGTTACTGGAACGCTTCCTCAAACCACGTTCTGTGCGCCGGTAACATATTTATGCCTTGTGTCCGTGGCACAACTCCTTTTTGGTTGCACTTTCACAGGACACTCCGGATTCGCCTCATAGACTTTTATGTTCTTGGGTGTGTTGGGTGGGTTGCGCTGTAATGCCTTTGCTGAATGCATGTATAAAACTGTGTCTCCTATATTACTGTTTTTAATTTTAGTGCAGCACCTCTCTTCCTTCCCTACTGTAATATAACGCATATGACGGGTGACTGTTACTGCCCCTAAATTTGTGCTTAACACTGCTCCTTTCCCGTTGTATTCCACTACACTTGTCACGCATTAATACTCTATTGTGCAGTCACTTTGTTTACACTTCTCGCTCACTGATCTAGCACGTTCTGATAAATCTGTCAAATTTCCTCCTCTTCTGTCTCCTCTATACTCGCCTGCTTTCCCTTGTATTACACTATATGCCTAGCTGATTATTCGGTGTCACCCGCTATCTCCGGCCATTCAGGCATTTGTTAATTATCACGTTTGGATAATCCCCTACTTTACTTCTCCCATTACGCACTTTCCCGTGTCTGTCCTTACTGTTGTTCCACCACAAAATCTTCAAATTTTCAGAGCAAAATTCTGCCACATTTCGTCAGATGCAAAACTTTTGATTTTCAATCTCTATTTCGTGGCTTGAACATATATTGTTTATTTTCAGTTATATTGTTCATTTAAACTGAAGCTAAACATGTGCTGTTTATTTACCTAACCTCTTTATAGGATGATTCAATCTTCATGATCCACAATAGTGTTGATTACTCATACTTGTACAGTAATAGTATACATGCTAAGTTGATCTTGTGAGCTCATTCACTTCGCTCAATTCATTCGTTTTTAATACATACAAGTTGCTGGTTGGTATATTGTCTCCAACTTTACACTCTTTTGAATAAATAGTTAATCTTTTACTCAGTCTGCCTTTGATTTGCTGTACTTATAAGTCAAAATCTAGAATTCATTACACATTAGGGCGGATAGAAAAGAACTTTTTTTCGATTTTGTTTTACGGCTAGTGCGGAAAAGTTGTGGAGGGATATGTATAACATTTGTACAAAACATGATGGAAATCAAAAAATACCCTACGATTTCCCTTTTGATTTGAAGTTTCCCTTTTTCATGTACAAAGTGACAAATTTTGATTTTTTTTTGGTTTTATGTTAAATCGTTTTTCCGGACACTGCGCAAGCTTTTGACGGTGATATGTAAGATCTAAGCGCAAAATTTTGGAGAATATAAAATTATCTTGTAGTTCCACTTCAAGTAAAGAAAAACAGAAATATTTAGGTTCAAAGTGGAACCGTAAGAAATTTTTATATTTTCTGAAATTGTGAGTGGAGCTCTTGCATGTCACCAGCTAAAGTCTGTGCAATGTCCGAAAAAATAATTTAACTCAAAACCGAAAAAATATATTAAAATTTGCCTCTTTTGAGAAATTTCAAATGAAAAGAGGAATCGTAGGATATTTTTTGATTTCCTTCATGTTTGGCATAAATGTTATAGTTATCCCTCCACAACTTTTCCGCACTAGCCGTAAAAAAAATCGAAAAAATGTTTTTTTCGATCCCCCCTATTACACATCTTACTTGAACACTCCCAATCACCAATTGAGGTTTATATAATGAATTAAAAATGATGCTTGCTGTTAAAAGAACTGATTTATGCGATAGTTAGAAAANCTTGCTGTTAAAAGAACTGATTTATGCGATAGTTAGAAAATTGTCCAATGGAAATAAGTTCGACTTGTTTATTCACTCCGATGCGAGCAATACAAGTGATATTGTGGCAATAAAGCACTTTATGCTACTAACAAAGAATACTTTTCACATAAAGATCGTACCCAGGCAGACCACATCAATCACGTACGAGTCTCGATGTCGTGTGTAGAGTAATAAATTTAATAAAACATGTGAAATTAAAATATAATAAGTACAACTGTCAAAATGAAATTATAGTTAACAGTTGCATAAAATAAAATGTACTTTTTTGCTCTACACTGCATCGGCTACCGCATCGGGAAATAGTCTATCGGTGTTTGAATTGACCGCATCGGTGGTCAATGCATCGATACGTCTGTACCTCGGGGCAACACTAATTGCCAAGTCGTCGAAAGACAAGAAAAGGTGACATTGTACTAATATTGATGAATTGCTGAAGTAGACCACAAACTATATGTCAAGTACATTGCATGACTATTTTTTGTGACTTTAAATTTTAAATAAAACTTAAACAAAAAACATACACGACTCAACTGTCCCACTGTCAAAACGGCAGGAACGAGTTTGCTCACTCAACTTTCTACCTAACAGTGTACGAATAGTGATAGTAGATGCAACAGCGAAAGGCGATAAAAAACTACTGCCACTTCGCCTTTCACTTCACAATCCAAACTCTTGATGTATCAGTGCCGGGTACAAAACCTTAGATGCTAAGTTGAGGGGCACAGTTTAGTCGCAATAGAATGTACGTTGAGAGGGCAGCAGCTCACTTTGATAAATAAACATATCACCTATTAGTACCTAAATAAAACGTGCGTCGAAGTAAAAATTTTGAACTCGTATTCTCTAAGTTTAAACAGTATTATTTAAAACTAAAACTGCGTTCTTCTCCGGGATGAAGCAAGCACTTTAACAAACTTAGAAAAGTGTACATAGTAATAAATAAATAGTTTAATACAGAAATTGTAGATACGTTGAACTGAAAATTTTGCATTGGGTTCCGTGACAAGTTTTGCAAGAACGTATATTTCACTAAAGTTTGGAGTGATGGTCACCGAAATAACAATGTCGTAATCGTGGAAGCACCTTGAATCAAGATTCTTGATACCTAAAGTGTGAAATGTTAAACATAGTTGGAAGTTGAAAGTTTAAACTTTATATTTTAATCGTCAGTGATTAGGAGCGATGATTGTAAAATAGATCTTCAATCTACGCTTCTCAGATGTTTCTTCGGATTTTCTTCTTCAGATATCATTCTAGGTGTTGTACAAATAATCAAGGCGGAAACTCCTACAAACTAGGAAGCCCTCTTTAAGCCATTGTCGTTTTAATAGCATTCGACAAAGCCTAGGAGAGGCTACAGAGTCAGTAGAGCATGGAGATTTATGTTGACTGGTGAACTTCAAGTCAGAATCTAATCGTTTCCAGGCCGAAACATCCAACTGTAGTGCTTTCCAAATTGGCAACTGTGTCCTGCAATCTTAAATTCCGAGTCCCCGTGGATCAAAAACTTAATACCGCAAATTTCGGTAACCACACTGGAATTTTCGAAACCTGAATACTTCAACCTGCATCGCATTCCTATTTATGCATTTTGAGCTATGAATAATCATTATCGGCATTTCTATTTTTAAACCACAGTAACCCGCAAAAATGAATACCGCAAAATCATTTTGGAATTTTAGATTATTCTCAATGGATTACATTTTCTTGATTCGATGGGCACCAGATACTGTTGCACCTCAAACTCAACATACACTGATTGACAGATATTGAAGAATTTTGGAAATACACATACATTTACGCACTTCACATTTTGACCACCAAGTGTAGTTCAGAAGTAGGTTCATTAAATCACAACTTCAAGCGTTGGAACTTAGCGGTAGTATATATTTGTGTCGTGTACATTGCTTCAACATATAACTTAAAATTGAACGTAAACCCGTTAGGAGTATAAGCTGTAAAGATTTTAGCAACAACAAGTATCATTGAGATTATTTCTCTTACTGGGCCACCGTGCATAAAACCCGGGTCTCTAACACGAAGATAACAGATAGTCCATTTAAGCAAAATTGTGAAGGTTAGCTTCCGTCGAATAAAAAAATATGTGAAAGCGTAGTTAAGGCTCATTAGAAGAACCCGTTATTTTAAAAATTGAAAAATTAGATCGTCAAATAACAGATTTCACGATACAAACAAAAATAAGCCGTTGTACCGGGAATTCGACAGAACACATTCTTAAGCCGAGTATTCAATTCAATATGAATTCAATGCAAAATAAACATAATGTTGTTTGAATGAATGTACGCGAACCGTTACCATGAGCTCAGTAATTGCTTAATAATTGCAAGTTAACAAACGCTGACATATACAACTGTATGAATTTTGATTTCAATTCGTATTCTCAACATCACCTTGACACCATTTTCTGAAGTGAAACTTGTCGAAAATTAAGGGAATGCTGAAGTAGCACGGACCGAATTTGTCAACTTCTTTTGCCGTTTACATAGGAAGGAAAACCTGAAAGACGATACATTTCATAGGATAGACCTAGCCAAATTGTTTAGAAATTTAAATACTATTGTCGAACATTAAGCTTTAAACTGGGAGTGGATATGGAACAATCTTTCTGGAACAGTATTTCCGCTGTCTTACACGTGGAACATCTATGATTTACAGCAGAGTCAGTTAGAAAATTTGAATGAAGATATTAATGAACAAACTAGAGTAATGGAAGATATTTGGATGTGAAGATTGAACACAACTTGAAAGCTGAAACCGGCTATGCCCACAAGCGTGACCGTCAGAAATTTTTGATTTTTTTAATAAGGTCGTCTTAATCGTTTTAATAAGGTTATTTTATGAAGAAAAAAATTGGCAAAATTTTTATTCCTTTTTTCTAGACATTAGCGAATGTCGCCGGTCGATGCAAATTAAGCATGGGAATGGGCATATAAACAAGCATATGAAAACCCAGCACGTAAACCCTCAATGTGTTCCAATGGGACCGAACATCAAATTGAAGTTTTTCCTTGTTGGTCCGCATACTTCCCAATATGATTGATTTAAAATACTCCAAAGGTACACCCCTTGAAGATGTTTCATATAATGGGAAGAAACTTTAATTGAAATAAATTGAGGGGTCGCGCTCACGTGTTGAGATTTGGTGTGCCACTTTATATGCCAATTTGCCTGCTTCATTTGCATCGACCGCCGACGCCTTCTAATGTCAACCAAATGGGATACCCATAAAGATAATGTTTTTGTCGTTTTGGGGCTCCTAGAGTACTTATAACTGACAATGATACTACGTTATTAATAAAAACATTTAAAAGTTGTTCCGAATGGGGAATACAGCATAGAAATACAATAGCGTATCATCCGCAGCAAAACGGAAGTGTACGAACAAATAGAGATCTTAATGATTACAACGTACGTCAAAAAAGCCTAAGGAAATTTGGATATTCGTCTCCAAAAGTTCGCTCTTAGGACTATGGTCAATGATAGTTCTAAAGTGGCATCATTTTTTAACTTAGGGAGGGAAATCCAACTTCCGTTTGATCGTGAGATTCAAACAACACCCTCTTCTGATTATCCCGTGTCGGCGTCATAAATTATAGAATCACTTTCCTTTGCACTTCAAGAAATTATTACTTACGCTAGGAATTATATAATTACTGCCCATGAGAGTAATAAAAAATACTATAACTTGAAGCATAGGGATATATCTTTCGAAATTGGTGAGAAAGTATTGGTTAGAAATAAGCAACTATCCAAAAAATGCTCATGGGAGCCAAAAACGACTACCAAAATGGATAGGACCTTACCCAGTTATTTCCAAATCAACTCCTTTAAGTTTTTATATTCAGTTCCCCTCGAAAAAGATGGTTCCCAAGCGTCATATTTCCGATCTGAAACCATATTTTGCTAGAGAAACCGAACCTTTAAAAAGAATAAAAATATTCGATAAAGTTCCTAATTTTTTTCCACACAAACCAAAAATTCCTCCAAAAGTTATTCCCACCAGAACCCTTCGACAAAAACCCAAAATTGATTACGGTAAATTGGCCGCGTTAAAACATTACAATTCATAATTAAAACTCTAAAATGTATTGTATTCTCGCAGCTCATTACCCACTTTAACTTCATGCTCAAGCTTTGTACTAATAGCTACTTGTTACAATTTCAGTCCAAGGTCAGCCCTGTTCACTGGTAGTGAACATCCGGATCACTACCAGTTTTGTTCGTGCAAAAAACTGAAAGCTTTCAACTTGGCAAGGACGTACAGTGTACTACCAGACCTGTAGTATCCAGCAGGTTTGACGTCCATCATACACCACTTCCTATCAGTTATAATGCCAAGCAAACGTCCAGCAACTAAATACTGGTCCCGAGTACGAGAAGCTGAAAAGAAATGGAACAAAGCCATCTCAAGAGTCCAAGACTTAGATGATAGTTTATTACATCACCGCGTGACTCTCAACGTTGAGAAGGCCATCCCTTATCCCATTCATCCTTTCCACTCTGACCAATGTAATTGGAATCCTGACCCAACAATTTTCATTCCCACTAGTATTTCCCATAATAGGAAACCAGAATGGGTTGATAATATTCCATTGTTGCAGGATGTGGTTAGGCATCTTAGCCAAGTAAAGATCGTTTTTGTAGACCAAGAAGGAAATCATGCCCAATCGTATTATGAGATCATGCGTCTCATACAAATATCGTCCCACCAGGAAGACTATGTTGTCGACACGCTAAAATTGCACCAAGACATGGAGCAATACTGTAAAAACCTTCCACGATATTACGAATAACGTATTACCATTACGGCGGGATTTTAGTATCTTCACTAGGGCCGCTTTAGACACCCAGGAAATTTATAATTATTTATATGATGTTAAATCAATAGGCTTAGCCACAATGGTTCAGCATTTATTAAACATTGAAATGTCCAAGCAGCCTCAAGTTGCTGACTGGAGACTGCGTGACTTACCCGCGGATTTGATGCAGTATGCCGTAAATGACACGCCTTCTCCTTGTTGCATGGGAACACATATTGGGCTATGCAGGTAATGAAAACTTACAATTACGCCAACGCTCGTTTACCTTGGCAAATCTAGAATATCAGCAATATTTAACCCTACCAAGAAACCTTCGATAGAGCAAGATTTAAAGCAGCCGTGTTCGGTATTAGCTAAGGAATTAGCAGAAGTGCGTATTTCAATTTGTCTTACTTTTCATCATAGGCGTCACTCAACGTTGTTATTGCTTGACAATAAACCGTCAAACATCATTATGACCGAAGCTATGGCACGCATAATTATCAATAAAGCTACGTCCTCCCAACATATGCTGCAATTGTACCCCCATGCAAAGAAATGTTCAAAGGAAACTTTGGCAACATTTGTACTACTGGTAAATCCTAAAAAAATTGTTGTTGAACTTCGTCAGGTTGATCTACCAGATCAGATTAGTGCAATTCCGGTGGAACTTGAAGCCGCTACCCCTGAAGTACTCCCACAACAGATGTTATCAAAGGTTCAGAAAGCAAAAACTGAACTGAATCGGTAAAAAACTATGCTCTAAAAAATAATATTCCAATTCCCAAATTTCATACTGACTGCGGAAAAATAACCACAATTCGTTCCTTAAAATACCTGTGAGGAGTAGATATTTGAAAATCCGTCTTAACCACAAACTTCTAACCGCACCTTTTTCCTTTCCCGAGGTCAATTTTCAGAGAGGATGGTGAGACGGAGTAGAGTAGGTGAGAGGACAGTCAAGCCATCCTTGACCATGTTCCCTCCGGGCATAGTTTGTTATATCCTTTTTAAGGATACAATCAGCCATTTTGGAGTTAGACATATTTTAAGCTGAGAGGAGGACGGAAATCTATTTGTGCTTAATAATTACGCTCAAGTTGATAATTTATCGGAACGGTTCATTGTCGGGTTGTAGTTAAATTTGGTATAACTTATTCTTTTGTCGAATGTTGTCCAAGGCTGTCTGACCATCATGTTCTGTTCGGATCTTTGTGCTTGATGTAGCAGGACTTAAGGTATGGTAATTCGGAATAAATACATGTTTGAACCCACACGGTTGCAGAATCATTTCTTTCCATTTATTTTATTCGTCACAATATCATTGTGGAATGACTGGTACTTGTAACCTAGTTGGGGGCTTGTCCCGATTAAGTTATCTCACCCTGTTTCAGTTACGGTATTTGTACTCAGCATGCCTACTTGCCCCTTTGAGATGATCTCACCGGGTTTTAGTGGCGATATTTGCATTCAGCGTGGTTAATTGCACTTACTTGGACGCTTTTAGCATAGTTCACTGATGTTTAAAATTTAAATTTCAAATTGGCGGCAATCTCTATTTGATATTTGGAGAAACTCTCAAGAAGTCTACTGTCGATATTAAGGGCTATTCAACAAAAGATAATTTTTCAAATCGAACAACATACAATGGAGTTACACGTACGTACAACATAGAAACCTCTGGGGGATACATCTATCCGGTGGGGGCGATACACTTCCAGAATATCAAATGCTTTGAAATGATTATACATCCCCACAACACATTTAAGCAAAATCGCTAACACAACCCTGTCGGCCTTGTTACCATTTTAAGGACAGTTGCTCAGTACGGAGATTTATATTTACAAAATCCTCCCTTGTACCCAGTGCAAATAAGAGAAATTCGTACTTTGAAGCATCAAATGAGTCGATATTCATGGCGAATGTAATAGCAACAAGTTACAAGTCAAGTTTGAAGAAACTCGGATTACCCTGTGAGGAATTACCGACTCATAGAAATCTAGTGATCGTCATAACGACATAGAATTCATATAAGCTTTTAAAAGCGAGCTAGTAGGTTCCCCGTCGTCATGGAAAAATTACAAAAATATCAATTTTTTAAATAACGGGTCCTCCACTGATCCCTTCATATGTTGCAAGAGCTATATTTACATACTAGAGGTACATTTGTGTGAGCGACTGTAGATTGTAAGCTTCCAAAACATTTTAAAATATTAATCAATTTTGGGGCGCGATATGTACTTTTAATTGTTGCAACCGCTAAAATACTTGAAACCCTAAATCAGTCCTGGGGTGTTTTGCAGTAGTGGCATAAATATGGATTTTGAAAGCATGATATTGCGTATTTTTATGAACTGACTTACCGAAAACCCATTCGAATGAATATGGCGCTTTAATCAATGCAAACATTGCGGACAACTGGTGCAAAAACGACTAGCTGCAAAAGTACATGTTACATTGAAACATTTTTGCGCAAAATCTTATCTATTGATGTGCTGAGTTTAAAACTTTTGGAACACAGAAGCCGCTTTAAAAAATTCAAACTTTTGTGACCCCTGACCGAAAATCAATGAACTACAATATTCGAATAAAGATATTCGCTTTGAAAAATGCAAATCTTGGCGATTCTTACATTTATCATTTATAGCGCATTTATCTTAACGCAAAGTTTGGTGACCTATGGCAAAAAACGATGAGCTGCAAAAGAAAATTTTCCATTGAAACACTGCTGAGCATGATATTGTGTATTGGTGCAGAGGCTCCGGAACCACGGGTGCACGGGTGCATTGCACCCGTCAGGA
>JAAXYV010000449.1:0-12316 GCA_036851875.1 Novacerus sp. FZ-2019
ATCGACACATTTAAATATCCAAGAATAGTTGTTTTCATATCTTAAAAAACTGCATGTAGACAATTCCTGGACCGATAAATCAATGAATATGAGTTTTCAATTCAAGTGTGACTATTAAGTATTAGCTTTGTTCATTGATGTCACAAAGTATTGTTTTGGTCTAATACTATTTATGAACAGTCAAAAATTGTATGCAAAAATTTACGCAGTGCACGGAATCATTTCAAAACTTAGAATGAACTATTTCTTTATGTACTCGTAGATACACAAACATACATTTCAGTCGTAGCTAATAAATAATTAATTAATAAATTAAACTTGAAGCTGGAACAAATAAGGGTGTTGTTGTATGTATTGTAGTATACGCAATAAGATGCTCCCACCATAAACTATCGACTAACTTACTACGCACTAACTGGTTTGGAAACCGTTTTATCTTACATATAACCAAAGAACCATATAGCGAGTACCAGCTACGGATATGGAGGCATGCGTACACATAAAAATATATGCAAGCATAGTATGCTGTATATGCATAGCTGGTGTTCACATTATGGTTATTCGGATAGAGAGAAGATTAAGCGGTTTTGCGAGAAATTATAAAAATCGAAAAGTAATTAGTTCTCTTGCCTTGCAGATGTGCCTAAATAGAGTGTGGAATGATTTACAAAGGTGGTAAAGCGTGAAATAAGTTCCAAAAGTTTTCAAAGCCAGGAATGTAAGATGTGGCATTCTACATTTCTAACTTCAGCTTGCCGTACGTAAATATAATGAAGCTTAAATATAAAGGCTATAGTTATAATATACTTTGTCTTTAATCTTACACCTTGTAGAATTCTAACAAACATTTACTACAAAATGTATCAAGGTATGGGAATTGCAGTCACATTAAGATTGTTTTACACAAATCACTTTCTTGCTTATAATGACTACGATTGCTTGGGATAATCTGCTGTGTGTTGCTGATAGTGAGAATTCGGAGGAATTTGATGGTTTGGTTGAGGGTGTGAAGATTGAGATTGAGAAGTAATGTGATTATTTTGAAGAACAATATTTGGAATGGAATTCGTAGTAGGGTTAGGATGTGAATGAGACCGTTGAGATGGTATAGGCTGAATTTTTGAATGAGAAGGAAGAAGAGGGCTATCACCAGAAAGTGGATGATGGTGAGACTGAATATTATTTCGATTACTGTCCAACTCGGTTGGAGGCAAAATTTTTTCTCTTTTCGGGGGTATTTTGACCAAAATGGGCCCTGGGTCTTCTTCACTATACGGAAGTATGGGGAAAAATCCTCGTTCAAGAGCTTTAGGAGCTATGAAATCCTTCTGTTGAAAAGATGAGTTTTTAGTGGGTATGGCTGCTGGCATTCCCGAAAACAGAGCAGTGTTATTTCCCAACCCTAATCTGTTTTCTGCTTTCAGTTCTCGGCTTATTTCGCCTTCATTATTAGGATGAGAAGAAGATGAAGTAGTAGAGGACGAAGAAGATTCAGAATTGGAGACTGTAACAGAAGCCAAGCGAGAGGACTCAAGAAAATCAACAAGAGAGGCCAGACTTCTGCTCTCCAAAGATTCAGGGAAAGAAGAAGGTGATGGCGGTGGACTATTAACATTACTAATGACAGCTTGAGAGTTTTCATTATTACCAGCAATGGCATCATTATTGTTATGGTTATGATGACTGTGACTATGGGTGTGCTGGGTTAGTTGTTTACTTTCTCCAGACATTCTTCTAAGAGCTGCAATTTTAGTCGCAGTAAATTCGGGTACTTCTTTCTTCTTGTCTTGACGCAGCTCGTCAAGCTGCTCATTTTCATTCTGAGTATCAATCTGATTGGAAACAATCCTTGAGGATAATGCTGAAATAACTGGCAACGAAGTGGTTTCAGAGAATGTACCATTCCTGGTCTCATTTTCATGTTCAGAGTTAGAAGGGGAGTATTGAATATCTTCAATAATTTCGCTTGCTTCTATTACATGATCAAATCCATCAGATTCATATTCATGATTTTGATCGCTTTTTTCTAATCCGCTAATGGAATTTTCCAAAACATCAACAATGCTGCTGATGTTTCTTGCCCGTGAGGTTCTAGCAGAACTTTTCAAATGAGACAAAATCTGGTCAGTTATTGCCATGTGTTGTTTATACTCTTGGGCATATTGCGTTGGTTGTTGGAAACCACTTGGGCTTTGTCGTGTCTGCTGGGGAGGATTTTGACTATAGAAATGTGGAATATTTTCTCTAGTTTCAGTGTAACGTCCTCCACTTGGACCATTGTTATTATTATTATTATTATGATTATTATAGGAGTGGTTAGGCACAGGCTGATGCTGATATTGATGTGCACCGTATTGTGAATTTTTCTGTAGTTGTTGTTGATATTGAGCATATTGGTAATTCTGCTGCTGTTGTTGATTTTGATTCTGATAGTGATGCATTGGATTATTGACCTCTGGAGGATAAGAAAATGGCAAATTGGAGTAAGGGGAAGAATCGAATTTCACTCCCTGTTGGGCAGGCTGATAAGGCCTGGAATTGGATGGATGGGAAGGAGAATGTGGCCTGTTGGTGGCTGACGATGAGTGAGAGTCTGTAGAGCCATAGACGTTAACATCAGATAGAATCCCAACTGATCCACTTCCCTGAGCCTGAGACACAGATGACGAAGAAAACTGTGACGGGATTGAAATGGGAAAACGATTGGAAATGGGTTTGGGTGCTAGTGATGGGGAATGTCTCATAGGAGATGAATAAGTTGAAGGTCTCCACATTATCTCTGCCGGAGTTTGACTTGGATTTTGGTAAGGAGTATTATTATTGTTATAGTTATTGCTATTTATATTGGTAGTTGAAGCAGATTGGCCTCCTACAACACCATCATAGGCTGCTACTGTTGGAGAACCTTTTGAAATAGAACTTGAAGCAAAACTAGAGCTTGAGGTTGTCAATGGTCTCAAACCTAAATGCATTGACTCTGAAGGCTTAGCAATGGACTCAGTGACTTGATGGGGTTGCTGATAGTGAAACTGGTGGTGTTCGAGAGGTTGTCCTTGTTTCGAGTTCAAATGGCCTGAAACTTCGACAAAGTTGACATCAGCATTAGCATTTGAGTTTGAGTTTGCACTCAGCATCGAACTTTCTTCTGCTGCAGCGGATGAAGGCACAAATGCTACGGCGGCAGTCGACCCAGTCTCTTGAATAAAATGACTTTCCTGCTGCTGCAGAGGGAAGCTTGGAATCCGATTAAGATTTACATTTCCTTGATACTGGTTGTGGGGCTGGTGCTGGTAATTGTCTTGTGACAAGGAAGGACCTGGAGCTGCTGAGTTAGTAATCGACGTGGAGACAAATGATGTCAATGGAGCCGAAACTTCATCGGGTTTACCTCCATCCTTCTCGATTAAATGAATAGAAAAAGAAGATTGCTCTCCCGTTACCCCAGCTTGCTGACCAGATGCTACTTCGTAAGTATGGCCATCACCAGCCAAAGATTGATGGTGGTAATTAATATTTGAATGATGATTCCTATTATTATCTTTATTATTTTCATTATGCCCATGTAATAACTGAGGGATTAATTGCTGGGACTGACCAGAATTGACATCATCTGGGAATCTTACAAAATTTTTGTTCCCGGGCTGAACTTGTTTGTGACTACTAAGGTCAACATGTCCTTGATTACTCATGTTATTATTGTTTTTATGCCTGTGATTTGTATTTATAGTTGAAAATACTGATGCTGTTGAAATTTTTGGAGAAACTTGTGTAGAGGCAGAATTAGAATTGCCCTGATTGGAAAACTCAAAGCTTTGAGGAATAGGGAAACGGGAGGAGCTATTAACTTGATTTCTATCCCGGTTTTGATTGTCTGCCGCCCTGTCACTAGTCGGAAAAGAAGGAAGCCGTTGCTTCACTCCAACTTGCGTTAGCTCATTAATCACTCTAGCTGGCGGTGGGAAAGGCAAAGGAAGTGGTTCCGGTGCTGGTTGTGGCTCCAAAGGCGAATGATTAGCTTCTGCACCCGGTGCTGCTGATGCTTCATTATTATAAGGATTCTGAGATAAAAGATTTGACTGATTCTCCCCGTAAAAGTATTCTGATGAAATTGGTGTGGTGGGGCCGTATTCTGGATTCCTACTTGACGGGTTGTCTGTAGCTGGGATTTGATACAAGAGAGTTCTCTCAGTTGAGACTGACGTTGATATTGGTATTTGATGGAATGTTCCTGGATCTGAGCTGGGGTTTAAGAGCGTTGGCCGCATTCCAAACGCACTGTTAGTCAAAATTGTTGGTCCACCTGCATCTACTCCAATTGCTGCTCCTGATACCGAAATCGTGAAGGGTGTTTGAAGTTCAGTAGCCCCAAGTTTTTGATGCTGATTTCGATGCCTCTTTCCATCTTCACCGTTACTTTTGCTGTTTTTACTGAACATTTCCACCGATTGAATATTGAATCTGTTAGGTCGTCTTGTGGTAGAAGTCTGACGCCTTCGGGTAGTCATTCCACTGAATTCCAAAGCACTCTGTTCTGGTGTTTTGCTTTGAGATGGGTTTACGATATGGAGTGTGTTTATGTTTGAGCTGAACCGTGAACCCGGAGGAAAATGAGATTTAGGTTCTGGAGTCACAATTGATACAGATTGCAATTTGCGGAACGGTGGGAAAACAAATTTTGGAGTTCCGTTGGGTGGTGGAGTAGTTGAAACGTAGATTGAATTTCTGTTCTCAATGTTATCATTATTATTATTATTGCCATGATCAAGTTTAACAACAATCGAGCCATGATTGCCATCAGTTGAGGCAGAAGCAAATGAAGACGAATCTGATGTTGCTGCAGATACTGCTGCCGCGGCAAATACTGAGGGTGACGGTGATAAGAATTTGGAGTCAACATCATTGTTCGGTATAAATGTTGTAGGTAGTTTAGACTGGAATGACACTTGATTATTTATCAAACCTACACTCTGAGCACTTGCAGAAGGACTTGAGACACTTGAAAACTGATTGGGAGCATGATGCCCTACATTCGCATGCTTTTGAGATTGCAAGTCGATTCCGCCTGGGGACAATGAACCTATATTTGTATTACCAATGTGCATGGGTCTGGGTGCAGCAGTAGGTCTTCGAATCATTTTCTCCGTAGCCTTCCTATTTCCGTTCTTAACATTTAATTTGCTGTTAGTGTTAGATACTTTGAGCAAAGGAGCATCAGGTGAATTGAATTTAGAAGGACGTATTAAATTATTCGTTACAGAAATTCTTCCGTTTATCCTTTTCTTCTGAGCTTGATGCTGTCCGCCTCTACTTCCACTAGCACCAACACGACTGATAATCTTCATATCATTATGAGGCTGCCTTTGACCTCCCACACTACTTTCCACCAAAGTAGAAGCTGCTGAAGATTCGTATTCGGATTCATCTCCGTATTCATCTCCGTACTCATCTTCTGCTTGTACTTCCTCTACTCCATACACTTGCAATTTCAAATTATCCTCATCAGCGTCTTTCTCTTCGAAATTACTTTTACTGTAGCCGTAATCACTGTCATAATCTTGTGACTGTTTGTCTCCTATCTCCACTACTTCAAGGTCTGCGTAAGGTTTAGATTCATATACTTCAGGAAGATTGGTGTCAGTCTGGCTTCCGCTGTGATTGAGATTCACATCCATAGTGTAAGTCTCCGGAGCCAAAGGTTGTTTACTTATCTCTACAGGAGAAATGTTACCATTATAAAAATCAGAGTCAGGGACAGGGAATGAATTGATCAAAGTCTGATTGTCCGTTGCTTTCTGTCGCTCTTTCTTATCAAGAGGTAAATGATAGCCTTCGTCTTCCTCTCCTTCTCGCTCTATTTCAACTTCCACTGTAAGCTGAGGATGTGAGTTAATGAGTATATTTTCTTCTCTGACTTCTCCAGTCTGCTTCTCGTCATCGTTATCATTACTCTGCTCATTTACATTATTATTTTCAGTTTGATACTTCAGTTGCTGACGGACAAGGGGAAATGTACTGAAATCCACAAATCTATCCATATGATCTGAATTATTGCTGGGATAGGTATTCATAATATTTGAATTTCTATCCTTACTAGTGTCAGTAGTACTATAGATATTTTGGAATCGAATTTTAGTCTTCCTTGTGCTTGGAGGTTCAGTTGGACGCTCGGTTGAAGAAATGGAAAGGAATAAAGGGGGTATTTGAAATCGTCGATTTCCATTACTCACAATACTTGCATCGCTGGTTTGACCTGAAGTGCTGGCAAGGTGATGACTATTGCCATTTTTTCCGTTTAAGTTACTGCTAACTCTGCTGTGAGAATAAGTTGAAATGGTTCTAACTGGTGAGTGATTGGTATTTTTATTATTATTACTATGAGTATAACTTGGTCGGACAGGTGTTCTAGATGGGAGTGGACGTGATGTCGCCACGGAGACATTTGTGTACTTTCTCCTTTGAATAATTCGTTCTTTAATACTATTCCTTTGATTCTTGTGGCCTTGAATTGAAACGTTTTCATTCAGCCCTGTTGTTGTTGAACTCTTGGCTTCTGTACTTATTGAGGGTTCATCTATTGTTAACGGCATTTCGTAACTACTTTTACTTTGAGAATTATAAACATAAAGTGATGGTGATATAGTTTTTGTCTTCGTAGGCGCTGCAGTTGTGAAGACTTTTACTCGGGAAACTGCCAAGTACTCTTTCTGCTTTCCTCGAGCTACACCATAATTTGCAGGAGTTAACAAGTCATCCGCCGTCATTTCTCCTGACTCCTTTTGATTGTTGTCAAGAATAGTTTCACTTGCTCCCATCACTTGTTTGTTTTCATTCACAAGGTTTTGTTCTCCTTTTACTCCTACATTGCTCACTCTTTCTAAAGATGCCAGAAGCTGTTGTTGTTGATACGGGGTTTGATTATTTATATTGGCTGGAGTTCGTAGTCTCTTTCTATAGACAGAGCTATATTTCACTTCTGAATGTGGTTCTGAAACTGGTGTGGTTTCCGGTGAATGTGTTGTGGATATTACAGCATAGTTCTGATTTTTAAAGTTATACGAAGTCTGATAGTGATTGTCATAAGCTTTGAAAACAGGAGCAGAAACCACACTTGCATTGGATTCAGAAGGATTTTCAGGGCTTGTGGTTGCGACAGTAGTTTTCCTGCGGCGTAGCATTGCTTTGGGTTTATAGGCTGGAAGTTTGGGAGAGGATGAATAGTATGAAGTTGATGATGCCGATGCTGGTGCAGAGACTAAGGTAGGTGACTCAATTTCCAGAGATTTTTGTGGGACAGAAATGTGTGGCTGAGTCTGAATCTGTGGTCTAGTCCTCAAGTCGACAGAAAGAGATGGTCTATAAGCTGGATAAATTGGAGCCTCAGTTTTGTTCCCACTTTGTGCTAAAGTAGTAGCAATCCCAGTAGTGTTTGTTGTTATAGAACTTGGACTAGAAAAGCTAGAGCTGGAATTGTAAGACTTTTCCATGACGTAGGATTCAGTCTTGTTAGTATTAGAGTAAGTGTTGGTCTTCCTGAGAAGAAATGGCTTTATTTTGGGTACATAGGGTGGGTAAATAGGAGCCCCTGATAGGACTCTTTCAGACCCAAAGGCAGCAGAGTTGGGAGACGTTTTCAATCCAGACACGTCAATTTTGATATCATCATTAATGACAGACACTGTGGCTCTACTATTGCTATTGTTGTTATTGTAGTACGAGTGGTTTGCAGTGGCGTTGACGTTGGTTGTCCTGAGAGCCGCTCCTAGTTGAAGCTGTATGGGTTGCTTAGCATAGTTTCTGAAACTAGATGAGGAAGAGATATTTTTCCTTCCAAGTTGATTTGGCCTGATCATTAGTGACATTGGCCTTTCTGTCTCTTCCTGTTTTTGTTTCTGGTTGACGGATGGCACGTGTAGAGTCTCGCTGGAATCTGGAATCAGGTCATCGTTCTCGTCACCGTCGCTGTTGATTCTCGTATCGCTGTTACTTCTATCAGCCAAAGAATATGAGAATGATAGAGATGGAGACGAGTAGGGTCTTCTACTTCTGGGTCTCACGTATCCAGGAGAGCCTTCATATCCAGACGAAGAACCCAAACCTCCGCGACCACCTCCGACCGTGTAATATTTTTGACGTGTAAGTGGAGCAATGAGAGATGACAAAGCAGGTGAACTTTTAGTGAACATTGTTGAAGGAATATCATCAGAGGTAAAAGAGGATGACGACATAGTACTGTAATTCGTTTCTCCTGTCTTCGGGCTGGACTGAGAAGAAGAGGAATAGGAGTATTTGGGCGACTCCTCCACGACTTTCCACTCTGGTGCCTCTACTACTTTATTCGAATTCACATCCACTACGGCATACGAGGTGGTTGATGCTGCTCCTGATCCTGTCACTGACCCAGTAGTGTGTGTGTATCCATTTCCAAATTCTTGCTCAGCAGTACTACTACTGCTGCTGCTACTACTGCTACTTAGAATATCGCTGCTGGTTCCAGGATTCAATGAAGAGGATAATGGTCGTTTCCTTCGGCGGAGTCTAATTTTATTATTACTAGCGTAACTCTGAAAAGTCCCTGCACCCATTTTTGACTCAGCTGAGAATAAATCACCCTCACTATCCGTATAGGCTAGATTTTCATTCGCACTATTATTAGTGCTGCTGCTGCTCCGATAAGATTCTTCACTTTCCCCCGTTTCTTCTTCAGTTTCCTTTTCCTCATTCTTCTTCACATCAACTTGATCCTGCCTTTGATCTTCCTCTTCTCCATTTAAACCGAGTCGAGTTTCTTGCTTGTGCTTATTAGTTTCTTGTATGACGCTGATCTGTAAAAAACAGTAAAAAAGAATTCGGTTTAGTCAATATTCTATTATCCACACTACATTTTACGTGAATTCAACTACAAATTGATTCCTTTCATTTCTACGCTGCCTTGCTTGACTATGAACACAGCTCACTGTATTCTATTTTTCCTTTCATTTGAAATCATTGCACACATTATTCTTCAAATCGATATTTATCATTGAAAGTCATAGCAAAGTCGAAGTCTTGAATATTAATGTTCCACTCGTCGTCAGTTCTATTTTTATCCTCCCAGCCGTCTACCACAGATGACTGAGAACAATATGCCTACTGCCTATGATGTGGCGAATATGACATGAGTGAGTCTACATTTTATTATTCAAGTTAGAACGTTCTCCAGAAATTAGTTTTTGGACAGTTTCAACAACCTGTTCAAACAACCCTTCAATATCAAGAACTCATCTATATTTCCTATAGGTTATATTTTATTACTATTGCCAGTCATACATAACTGTGAAACCTTACTAAACTTTTCGTTCGTAATTTTTTCTACAACACAATAAAGGACCTGCTTTAATAAAATCTTCCTATTTGATTTTCGTTTTTCATGTCGTACTAACACAGACATGCATACAAAAGATGAAACTCCATTTCTTGAATACCAGAGACAATTATTAGTGGCGACTAGCTACTTATGCGAATGGTTTGTCAGTCTGTCTGTCTGTCCGCCTGTCATCTCGATAACTTTCGAACCGTTGGACTGATGGTCACCAAATTTGGCACACAGGTTCAAGAAGTTAATTATCCGGCTAAATTCTAAGATGGCGTCATTCGGTCAGAGGTCACCAGAGTTGTTGACGTCATAAAAAAACCGGGTAACCCCGAAATTTATTTTATCACGTATTTTAATACTACTCAACCTCAGCTTCAATTTCACTTATGGAGACCGTAACCTCCAAAACCCGGGTAACCCCAAAATATCAGTAATAGTTTTTTATCACGGATTCTGATACTACTCAACCTCAGCTTTAATTTCACTTATGGAGACCGTAACCTTTAAAACCCGGGTAACCCCGAAATATCGGTGACAGTTTTTTATCGCGGATTCTAATACTACTCAACCTTAGCATCAGTTTCACTTATAGAGATGACCGACAAAACCAGGGTAACCCAGAAATTTCGGTGACATTTTTTCATTACGTATTCTTACACTACTCAACCTCAGAATCAATTTTACTTATGGAGGTGATGACCTCCAAAACCCGGGTAACCCCGAAATTTCGGTGACATTTTTTCATTACGCATTCTTACACTACTTAATTTCAGCTTCATTTTCGTTTATGAAGATGGTGACTTGCGAAACTCAGGTGACCTCAAAAGCAAGGTCGAACTACGAAAATGGAAAGATAATACAAACAATCACTCAAAAACAATGCACAGAAACTTAAAACATTACTGTCATCACTATCAAGAAATTAAAGCAAAATGAAAAACAAAAACAACTCATCGTAACAATTTTAAAGAAATTCAGTCGCTACTGATTACTCGCTTTTAAAACGGTTTATTAGTTTTGTACTCATCTATTCTCCTCAAATTTCTTCATTGAAATGAAGTTCGAAATCAAAGCATTCATGTTAATCGAATTCTTTGTCCCATTAAGTTGGAAAACAATGAAAAGATTCAGTCATGCTGACTGACAGTTATTAAATTTCCATATTATGAATTACCAAATAATTTTCGTCATCATCAAATTTTCTATATCAAACTAAGGACTTTATAAATTTGTAGTTTTCGCTCAAATCACAAGAGAATCAAATGATGCTTTTCCCGTTTGTATTTTCCACTTTGACTTATATTATAATGAGAGCTTGTTTTTCAGGGGAAACTGACAAACAAATAGTTTCCTGAGCGGCACCTGAATGATTAATTTTCTACTAAATATACAACATGCCGTCTAGTCAACTGATTTTTCTGTTCACTTTTACCCCTAAGCAATGGGTCACTTTCGTCCAGTGCCATAGACAAAGGGGATCAGTTGCACTAGCAAGATTTGTTTAAGGTTCAGTGAAAAAGTGTAATTGTAAAAAACATAAATATGAAAAACTCGTTTGTCTCTGGTCAACTTTGGGCAATGGACGAGAAAAACCTACTACGTTACTGCTTGTGCGTATTTGGCAATATGCTTGTTAAAATGGATGAATTAATTCTCTTAGAATGAATAGGAAATTCAATTAAACCAAATATGACATGTTATAAATTGTAGTAAAATTTGACAATAAAAAGCAAAAAATTGTAGTAAAAACTATGTACTACGTCATTGGTGTAGCTCCCTAGATGATTTGGATGTTTAATTTACCAAAAAAATTACACTAAATACAATAGAAAAGTTTCTCATATATTATTTTTTGTTCTTTTACAAATCAAATTTCGTGCGACAAGTGACAGCGACATTAATAAAGTTATAATTACTTCTTCTAGACAATGAACAAGTTTAAGTATTTAGTATATTCAATATAACTTCACTTCTTAGTAAATTTGATATGCCTTTGAACATACTTGCAAATTTACCAATTCACCCTCCTTTAGAGTTGATTGAAGTTTTGCAAAAATCCGAAACATTCGTGAAGTTCAAATAAACCTAAATCTTACGTATAATGCTTAAGTATACAGGGTGGGCAGAAAAGATGTTCATGTATAATTTTATTTACAACAGAGTATTATTATATTAATAACTGCCAAACAACTGTATGAGAATTTTTGCTGAATTCCTAAATTGACATTCATTTGACATTACTCATTGTTTGTAATCAAATGGTAAGATTTTGACTGTCTAATTTTGGTGGTAGCGAACATTTATATTCAATTGTTATGCGAAATCTTGTGTATATACCATATTAACTGAATATAGTTTCGGCCTACGCTGTATATCTGTTGATTTGTTTTTAAATGCATAATATAAGAGATTGAAAAACCTCATTATGTTTGCTTCCTGCTGTTTCCTTCCCAACCAGTACATTACTTTTGCTTCGAATAAACTTATTCACAAAGTTGATGCGAGAGGAGGACATCAGGTAGAATCTCATTTTTTCCTGAAGCAGTCTTTTCAAATTTCCTTTATACTTTATTCTCACTGCAGTAAGTGTATTTGCATGATTTAATTTTCAGCTTCTTTTGTTTGACGGTTCAATTTCAATTTTTTCGTTTGACGTTTCAATTTCAGTTTCTTTGTTTGATGTTGAATAAGAGTAGAATTAAGTTCGTAGTTCTGGCCAAAATCTTTATTTCTGTTCACACTCAATTTTATTACTCCTTTTCTTACTGAAAATTTGTAATCAGAAAACTTTCTACGTCATTATTAAGTAGCGGAAGCTACTTTATGCAAATGCTTTGTCTTCCTGTTTGTTTGTGGTCGCCATAACCTTATAACCAGGGTTGGGAGTAATCATTACAAAATGTAATCGATTAATGTAATCATTACATTTAAAGTAATCTGTAATCAGACCATGTTCCTGCAAAG
>JAAXYV010000450.1:0-12313 GCA_036851875.1 Novacerus sp. FZ-2019
CCATGGAATATCGTTAGGCAAACGTTGATTGTTAGTTAGTGACCTGTGACATTTGCCTACCAGGTAAAAATTATTACACAGTCTGTATTTGATTTTCATGTATACAAAAGTGATCAATTCGTTTTCCTGAGGACTAATAATGTTGTATTGAAAATAAATTCACTTTAATGGTCTCTATCTTACAATATGTGATTACTTAACAACACAGTATAATATCGTAATCATTTAAATTAAAACCATTTCGATTTACTTGATGGTTTGAATGAGTAAACTTTAAAATTGGCATTACAAATATTATTACGTAAAAATGTTTTCCACGAGGGCACAAGCCCTTGCATCAAAACTTGTCATGTTTCTTCATTACAACTAAACTAACCTTTTGATACAACATTATAAGATCTTTAACGTCAGAATGTGTCTGGTCGTATTTCGTGTGCTTTTGCAGTTTGTACTACAAATATGAACTGGTGTAATGTAATCAGATTTTAATTTTTTGTATACTAACTGCCGAGCAGATGAGATTGTTTTAACTTCGAAAATTGAGACAATAATATTGAGACAGTAGTTTGGAAAATCTGACTCCTACATGATTACTTGTTGAAAAAGATCCAAAGAGGTTGGATAAGTGCGGCGATGCGTCTAAGTCAAGTTGACTAGGACTGGTTGTGGTGTGGGTGAGATGTAGATGGGTGAAGGAAGGAGTCAGTCAGTTCAGTACAAGTGGAATAAAGTCCTGCGGAGTGCCCACATAGTGTTTTCCTTCGGCAGAAGCGGAATATATATACGCTTGCGTAAGGTAAAATTCCATTGGGATTTCTTCGGATTAATATCTTTCGCTTGGGCAAGGTTACTTCCATTCACATGCCGCAAAAGTCTCATCCTGAGCGGTGCTACATTTGGTGCTTCTCTTAGTCTTCAAATGTCGCTATTGCCAATTGCTTCAATCTACTATACAACAGACGTGGAGTATAGTTTACTAAAACATGTGTGTACCAGTGAGAGTGTTCATCACTCATGTCATCATTCTGATCAGTCTAACTTAACTTACTAGAGGGTCAAGATATTAATTGACGTTCACACAAAACCAAATCTCTCATTGAAACTGAAACCACGTGCTCGGATTTTCATTCAGTAGATAAACAATTCGACCTGTGACAACAAGGTGACTGCTCCAACTCACCCCAGCCAAGGAAATAATATAAGAGCAGAACTAAAAGCTGAAGTTGTATATTTCTCGGAAGAATTGCTGACAACAACTTGATTCACTGACTTGGGTTGCTATACATTAGAAAGTTTATCCAAATAGTAATCTAGTAACGGTATAGGAATAAGAGGCCGGTATGTCTCGACGAAAGCAGGCCAAGCCGAGAGCTGTTCTTCTAAAACGTAAGAAAGTGAATCTTTTCCTTCTTCTTCTACTATGTACATCTGACTCTTACTGATACATACTACTGTCACGAACTACAACAACTACTATTACTGACTTAGTTTATGTAGAGTAAATTTAGTTATGTATATATATATATTATATAGTTAAACCGTAGATGAACATTTGCATGTTACACTATTATTACCTTGCCTTACTTCACTTATCATTATTACTGTTGCTCGCTGAATTCTGCTATACCCTGCACCATTGCATTGCATGGTCCGCTTTGCCCCTCTCCCGTGACTGAATTGGAGCTGACCGGCTATTGGATATTGGGTCCGTGGGTGAAGGTTGAATTATTTCTTTATGTGTACCATGATTGATCCCGTGATACTGAAAGATGACAATAGCGGACAAATGTAATACGATTGGGTATGTAAGTAATCACAACTGATGGAAAGCCATGTTATGGAGATAACCAAGAGTGCTGCAACGAAATGGATATTGTAATGATATAGTGTAGATATAAAAGCTTAACTTAGTTGACACATGGAGCATGAGTCAGAAGAGAGCGAGAATGGCAATACCTAGATTATATGTACTTGGTTTGAATTGTACTTAATTTTATTTTGCTTAATTTTTCTGTAATTGAGATGGAGAGTGTCTGGAAAAGCATAAAGAGGAGTCAAAGTAGTCGTAGTGGTAGTAGTAGGTAGTGCTCAGTTGTAATGTATTAATGGATGCATGATAATAATTTTATAATAGACAGTAGTAGACATTCATACATAGTCGCATCACATAAAATATTTCAAGTGGCAGATATGGAATTGTAATGTAAGATGGTGTATGCCTATGCCTATATATAAATAAATATATTTAAAGCCGGTGCATCGTCTGTATGTGATATAGGTATACCTATTATTAAGATGGAGAAGAGATAGACATTAAGCCATAAAAGCAAAGGGTTTGAGTTTAGTTACGAGCGTGGTCGTCTTGCCGATTCTTTCGACGGATTGTTTTCATTTTCAGTGATGTGTTTTGTGAGTGAAGCGAGCGAGACTGGAGTAAGTGTAAATAAGATCTCATATCTGAGTAATTGAAACTTGAAAGGCAAGGTAGCTGGAGTTGTATCATCAAATATTCAGCAAAAGGTTCGCGTCCGGCTCGGTTAGGGGTTAATGGTAACTTCTGAGACATAGACATTCGACTTGTTCATACATTTATGCCTTCTCAGGAATGAGTAATTACTGACAAATAGGATGTCTGAAGTGCTCCGGGTGTCGTACACTAATTATTCCAGGTCGGTTAATGGTCTTTCTATAATAATTTGCATGGGGCGCTTTCACATTTCAGCTTTAAGAGTGAATTCTTTCAAGGCTCCAACACACAGAAGCTACAGCCACGGCTACAACAACTACGTTTGCATCTCTCTTAATGAAGGGAAGCGTGAAGAGTCTTTGCAGATGTGGGCATTACGAAATTAGGCAATCAGGTTGTTGGAGGGAGCGGTACGCGGACTTAGTCTCGCAGAATAGTCGAAGAGAACTGTTAATTACTATTAAAGAGAAAAGGGAAAGCAGGTATTATGATTAGAAAAGAGACGGCTTGGAATATAGGAAATGGCAGAGTAAGGAAAATGCTCTTTAGCTAATGCATGCGGGAAGAAATCCTACTGGGAAATGAACATTCATTTCTGTAACGGCAAAAAGAGAAGAAAAAAAATAGTATACTTATAAATCATAATTGCGGCATGTTGGGAGAGAGTGGTCTGGGTCTGGCTGCTGACTCGAAGCTGGCCGTAGCCAAAGATGATAAGCCATAGTTCATAGGCACAGGTATGAGGCTATATATAAAAGGATGAGAATGAGGTTGGCATGGATATGCTGAGAAAGAAAGAAGAAGCGTGAGTCTCTGTGGATTTCGGAGATGACACACGGCTGGCTGCTCTGGATGTGCCAAGCATTTTTTTGTCGGTCAAGTAGTCAAGTGGATGGAACTGGAAGTCCAAAAAGGAAGGAGAGTTTTCAAAAGAGAAGTTGATGGTGGTGGTGGTGGTGGTAGTAGTAGTAGTATATAGGAGTAGTGGCAGTGGTGGTGATGGTGGCGTGGTGGTTGGTGGTGGTGAGACTGTGACTCCTCGTTGCTGTACGAAGCATAGTAGACAAGTCCTCTGGCTGGGCACAACGTCAAAAATTTCTGTCGTAATTTGGACTGGCATCTCAAGGGAACTTATTTGACTGCAACTAATGGTGGGTTGCGATATCAATCCCAATTCCGTTTTGAGTCTCTGGAGGCCTCTTCCGCAGCCCTGGGCTGGAGCAATGGCTCCCGCTATAATGCTCCGCTTCTCTCCTTTATTGTTCCAAGCATGCAACTCCGCCAATGAAATCTTCCTAATAAAACGGCTTCCTTTGGCTAATGTTCTTAATAGATTCCCAATATCGACTCGACTCGTCAGAAGAGCCGTGCCCTATTTAATAGTTAGTTCTGTTGGTTTGGTTGCATATAGAGAGACGTCCGTTTGTTAAGTTCAGTGTTGTTATAGTCAGCCTCTACCACCTTCCTTCCACTGCACTGCCTCGCTCTTCGATATAATCATAGTGTCTATAGTGGTGATTGAGTGAGTGAGTGACTGGGTATATATAGTGAATTCCTAATACCGGTTATCGTATATCGTATCTTTCCTGTCCCATGTGCATAAGTACTATAACCCTTCAATGCCCTCCATGGCTCATCTCATTCGCAAATCTCATTGCTTTCTGCTGCCTCATCCACCTTGAATATCAACTCTTTAGCTGATGAGAATCTCAGCTCAGTATCATATTCTCTTTTCCTTCGTCTCTCATTTACACTGAATATCACTGTTGAAGAATAGCACAATGCAATGTATTTACGTACAGTATAGAGAAGTAGAAGCAGAAGCACCGGAGTTGTTGTTTGCTGGCTTTTTACAGAGTCTTATTAGAAAAGTTCTTTTGTCGGCAGACAGAGTAAAATTTTAGCCGACGGTAGGATTAGAGGAGGTGGATGGAATTGGTGGAAGTAAGGAGAAGAATATAATATGCTGGTTGCTGCTGCACTCACTCGTATTCCTTGGTGATTTGCTTTTTTTCTGCGGAAGAAAGGTAGCGTTTTCCCAGTCGTTGTTTATCATGAAACTCCCAAGGAACCTGTACATTATTCTTGAGATGTTTTGGGAGACAGTTTAATTAACGAGTGTGATTAGAACCCGAGTGGAGAATACAATCCTTCTTGCTGGATACTCTAGCTTCTTCCTCTCCCCTGACTATTTAGAGAGGACGACCAATGAGAAATTGTAAACTCACGAGTGTAGCAGGTAAAATAAGATGTAATCCTTTCTCTTCCTTCACTCTCTGCTAGCTCACTCTGTTCACACTGCCAAGTCCTTTTATTCTCTCCTACACTGACTACCCGCTTGGCGTCCCACTTATTTCTATCATCTCACTCTCACTATTCCATTCCTTTATATCCACTTGATAGCAGTTATCTAAATTGTCCATCAGACTGTAACTGCCGTCGATCTCAAAGTATCGAATGGAAAATTGTTCTTCCTCCTTCCTGCTCAGGCTTTCAAAGAGCCCAGTGATATGGATATGTCTGTATTTCTATAGGTAGTTATGTATAGTCTATATAAGTAGAGAAGGAAGGGAGCAGAGCTTAGCTGAGCTAGCTGAACTGAGCTACTCACTACATTATACTACCTACTACTAGACTACTAGTAACTACTACGGCAGTGTACATGAGTACAGTGCTTGAAGCCGTCCCTGAGTGCATGAAATCGACTCGGCCTCGTATTCAAAGTTCAGCATAAATATTCAGGACATGAGAGTAGATTTATCTGCCAATCAAATGTTCTCTGGTCAATTTTTAATCGGATCTTGAATTGCCTCTTACCGCTCCCTCCCGTCTTACCTTTCCTACTTTTCTCATTCCCCGTTTTGGTGCAATCGATTAAAAGCGTACGCATACACGAGGAAAACTCGTCTTATGGGAATACAAACACATATTAGGGTAATAATATACGATGGTATGGGTTTGATTCGCTACGCCGGTTCCCATCTAAAATCCCTTGTGGTAGGTGGCTATGGACGTGCTCAGAAGCCAGGTACCTTCTCATGCAACTCGAGCTGAACTAACTGCCGAGCACCCTTGCATACTAAACTGTCATACTTAGTCATAATCCCGTTACCCTTGCAGAGCAGTCCACGAGTCAGTCTTTATTATGACTATGCTGACTTCTATGACTACGACTCCGTATGACCAACTCAAGGAATGGCAGTGGCCATACCGCCGCGGCAACATATCTTCATCCTGCGTCATACATCATACTCATCAGAGTAAATAGGCCAGGCCAGCTAGGCTGCTGCACACTGCACTACATAATACACAGAGTATAGAGGTGGAGGTGACCCATACGATAGAAAGCTTTTCATATCAAGCAACACGACTCCCATAGGACCTTTATTGCTCTACTACTCTGCCTGCCTAGCTTCCTACTTATATGTATCTCTCTATCTATATCTTCTATGCTTCCTCAATCCAATCCTCTTCTCTACGGCTTAGCTTTCTCCCAAAGTATATCTGGCAGTCTTACTTCTATGAAGAAGTAGTAGGTAACGGATAACTCGTTGTGGTTTCCTAGTCTTCGTCTATTACATTTCCCAATGCGTTTCTCTTGGTGGTCCAGCTTGATTATGCTTCCCGTACTGACTGATTCCAAGTACTCCTCACAATTTTTGACGAGGTCCTCGAAAGTAGTATAACTCAGTCAAAGAATGCATTCATAGCTCGACCTTTATTATAATAATAGATCACTGACCATAACATTTACCGACATTCCCTGTGTATAATTTTTTTGATCATAATGATTATATTGCATTATTTTTGCAAAAAGGCTAAAGGCTATTTGTGAACAGGGTCTATAAAAAAACTTATTTGTTCGACAACAATACATGGATAAGAATTGGAGGTTGTCTGTGTATACGTGCTTGGCAAGTTGTGAGAGCAAGAAGTTGAGTTGAATTTATTAGGGAATGAATTTGGAGTGAAATAGGAGCTAGAGGATATTTGTAAGCACGGTGTCTTATAATCTCATGGAGAGTTTCTTGTAGAGCATTGAAGGGAATTACAAATGGGAATTTATAGGGATCAAAGAGGCATAAAGTGGTGGGAATTCTCAAGTGGCAAGTGTACCTAAGTGAGTGTCTTAAGCAAGCAGAAGGTCGAAGACGGACAGGGCAATAGGAAAAGAGCGACAGATCAGAGACAAATTGGGCATTGGATGATGTTTCCCGTGACAAATTTCTACTTCGCCCTTCCATTCTCTTCTCTCTCTGTCTCTCGTGTCACCTTTTCATTTGCCTACTTGCAGAGTCCCATGACAATTCCCATGGCAAAGTCCGGAGTCTGCCAGTCTTCACGCTATGCCTATACTTAACCCCATTTTGCAAATGACTTTGCCATATACCAAAGGCAACGAAGAACCGAGCCAAACGTTGTTGTAAATATACTACTAGTCAAGTCACTCTATTGCTACGCGTATATGCTTACATACAACATGCAGTATGTATAGGTATCTGAATGTACGGCTCCATATATAAACACATACATACATGCATTTCTCTCTGCCTTGCCCCTAGCCAATGAAATGAAGTGCCCCTCGCTCTGGCTTCGATTCCTGTTCTCATAACTTAGGTAAGTAGTATGTAATATCCCTATTTCCCTTCTTATTCTGAGTCCGACCTTCTAAAACAACTAGGAACTCACTTCGTTCTATCACACACATACACCCCGTATTAGAGTAATGTAAGTACGATATAGATATAATAAAAATAAAGATTATTTTTAAGTTGCCCAAGACTTGATCTTGATCTGTCATTGTGTTAAATTTGACAAAGAAAGGCGTTGGTTTCCAGTGATAAGACTGGTTTAGAAAGTTTTCCTTGATGAATTAGTTTTTGGGATGACTGTCTTATGTCTTAAGACACACAACGTGAGTGAGTGAGAGAGAGAGAGAGAGAAGGAGAGACGAGAGCGCGGAGAGAGAGAGAGAGAGAGCATTATAGGTCTCAATGGAGACAGAATCTACTTATATTGTAGAGGCAGTCGACAGTACGGCAGTACAGATGATAAGCAATGCAATGCAATGCTAGTATAGTTGTATATTCAGTCATTGGTGGTAGTTGGTGAGGAGGTAGACGGACTCCTTCTTCCTGCTGCTCCTGCTTGCTTACTTCCTTGCGCTCTGCTCTGCTGCTGTTCTACAATTCGTGTGACTCGAGTGACAGACACATGCATCTGATTACAAGAGTGATCAAGGCTTCCAGCTCCACACAAGGGAATTGCCTGGGACCGAATTTATCGTCTTCTTGAATAATGATTAACTCAACAAAATGATGTACTCATCTGGGAAATAACATTTCTCTTTCGTCTGCCTCTTTCCTATTTATTTTGACTCAATTCCCGTCAGCAACAGCAGTAGCAGTAGAGAAGAAGCAGCAGCAACAGCAGAAGCATTGGCCCAGCTTTAAGGACTGTGATGCCACCAGCACCTATCCTCAGTTCCTCGTCCTTGTCTCTCTTTCCATTCCAATTCCATTCTTCAGACTCTCATAACATAACTGTAAAGTGCGAAAATACAGAATAGACAGTATGGAGCACTGTATTCTCGAGTAATTTCCAATCTGCTTTTAATGCGTCTCTCGCCCTATGAAAATGAAGTTACCTAATACCTCTTTTCTTCCCCATGTGTAAATGTTCTCTCTCTCTCACTCACTCTTTCTCTCTCTCTCTGTCTTTCTTTAGTTTTCCTCCAACAGCTCCTTTTCTTCATATTTATGTTATGTCTTCTCAAGCATCAAATAGGTACTCTTAGCCAAAGAATCGAGTTGAAACTCATGCAATACAGACATATATACTTTCATAGCAAGTTCTTTCATATGAAAACTTAAGCACAGTAGGAACAAAGCAGAGGGGCGGATCAAATGAGCAGAGTTTTACTTTACTTCAGTTAGTAGTCAGTCTATAGTCAATGCAGTGCAGTTTGCAGGATCAAGATACAAAGGTACATTTCTTTCTCCCTTCACAATATAACGTCAAACGTGTACGGATAAAGTAACTTTACTCAACTCACTCATCGGAATTATATCATATACTCTGAACAGTTTTTTCATCTTTCCAAGATTGATGATTACAAAAAATCTCATAGACCTCACCGACTCCCATCACTTCCTATGCCTTATATAACCACTGCACTGCCTAATATATGCCTCCACCCAGCTCTCTACCTCAACTCTTTTCAACTCTTCCAGCTAGACTCTTTTGACTCCATTGACTCACTCAATCTATACATATAGCACAGAAAATCCTAGATATAACACAACTTCTAGCCAAAAGTACTGTTTAACAAGAACTTAAAATTAATTTTTTATCATATACTTAATGACTAAAAATTTTCGATAGTGACATGAGTGTAATGGTGCAATGGTGCTGTTCTTGAAATCCTGGGGCTGAATAGTAATTAATTGGGCCCTCTTCAACTTTATCTATATAATATAGGTACATACGGAGAAAGGTCGGTTTTTCAGCATTACTTCAATCATAGGCTCACCCAGGTCATCAAAACATTCCATCTATTACTTCTGAAGGCTACTTCTGTCAGATGTGATGTACGCAACATCATTAAACTTGTGGTCAATAATTTAAGATATTTATGGAAATACTTGCTCGAATGGAGAGAGGGTATTTAAGGGATAATATGGTAAAGTAACAGCTGAGACTAGAGGAGAGATCTGAACGCTAGTTGAATGTTCCGTGCTTTTGGTGAATTTGTTAGTTGTATGGAGACAAGGACACAAGGTAAGAGACAATTGGTGAAGTAGAGTCAAGGGAGTTGAAGGACAGGTTATGTACTGTACAACCTGGATGGATTAGGTCATGAGAGATCCTGGGGTGCAGCATGCAGTGTGTGTGCACAAATACGGTATTCCAAGAAATAAGGAGTAGATGGAGAATCGGTGGATGTCATTGATGATTTTTGGTTTGGTTGGATGATGATGTCATTTTGGTGCTCACGTTGGGTGTTCCAAAACGATTTGGTTTTGTCTGAAACGAATGGAATAGGTATTAGGTATATATACATACATACATATACATAGAGAGAGAAGGATATTGTGTACATTGGAGTTAAGTATTATAGCTGAACACTGCATGTGTTTGTGCCTGGCTCTGGAGAGTCTGGCTGGAGTGAGGAAAGCCGACTTTAGAATAATGCTGGAAGTGGAGCCGAGAGTGAGAACGTTATAGGAGTATACTATAGGATGTGAATAGACTTACAGGGGGTTTGTATTTAAACAAGATTGGAGCCAAATGGAGATTGCATGTACGTGGTGCAGAGTTCAATTTGAGAAAAATCGGGTGAGAAATGTTGTTGCTCTGAGGAGAGAGAAGGGAATGGAGAAGAGATTGAGGCTTATATAAGGGTGCATAAAACAGAGAAAGGCGGGGGGTCGCAAGTTTTGGCCGGATGGAAAATCAGCAGGAGGTCGCATGGGCCCCTGGCGCGGGTTTGGGCACCCTGCCGTGCCCACCTATGGCCTGTCTCATCCCCTGCTGTTGAGAACTCAATTCAGATGGGAAAAATCTAACGGCTAGAGTGTTACCAAAGGCTCTATTTCAATTCACTCCTCGAAATCCGCTCTCTCTCTCATTATATCGGAAAAACTCTAGCCGAGGACTTGAAATTATTATCATCGAGGGGAACCACCAACCAACCAAATGAGTGACGATGATAATAACACAGTTGGATTGTGCAAACCCATTGTCATCTTCATCTACATTTCGAGCAAACCAAATAAAAAAACCGCTACAATGCAACACAGTGAGAAGAAGTGAGAGACGAGACGAGAAGAGAGAAGTCAGCAGTAGTAGTAGTAGTCGGGTCCTCTTTTACGAATAATTAGTTACGTTACCCCCTTCATCATGACATTCATGAATTCATGGTTTCCACTCAGCTCGGCTCATGTCCTTATTACGATTGCACTAAATTGAGTGCGTGATTTGCCTTGCGATAACCCAATTTGTGCCCTTATGTACGTACGTACGTTCTCTCTCCTGATTTATTACCCATTGATTGAGCCTTGCCCACACCACTACTACCACCACCTTCCACTATTCTCGTACTCTAATCGTAACTCAAGTTTGTATTTGTCTGTCTTTATCTATATGCTTTGCTGACTGTATAGAGTATATATAGAAGTCGTTGTGTTGTAGGTCTTTTCTTACGTACACATATATAGAGGTATATATACATATACGTAGTCATCCTTGGCTCGATTTGCCTTCAATTCCTATATCTCTTCACTCACTCACCATATCATAAGCATAGGATGAGCAATAAGACACAATTGCACACAATGCCCTCAGTTTACATTCCTACCCACTTCTCACAAAACTCAGCCAAGTATATATAATATCGATTACTCCAACCGCTTAGACCAACCAGTCTTTTTATTGTATAACCAAATAATCCTTGGCTCCTGAATTTAAGGATGTCTCTAAATGCATATCCCTAAAGCTAAACTATTATACATGGAGAGAAGGTTTAAGACTTCCCCATCACAGTCTACATCAGTAGTGCTCTCTTTATATCTCTGTTTTTCTCCCTATACGTAGATCCCTATACGTGTACTGAGTGATCATAGACAGATCTGAGAGCAAAGCCCTTATAGGAGTCTAAACGGTTTGTTCTGCCTCACGCCGCCTAGTATACAAACATATTATGGTCAATGGTATGGAAGTGGGGGAGAGAGTGAATGAAATAAATGAGCTGTTGACATAGCAATGGGCAATACAGTGTTTTGTATGGGCAATTTACCCATAAAAGGCTACTGGCACCCTGACACCCTAGGATTTTTCTAATCCGTGACGAAGCCCTCATTTGTAAGAATTTGAATGGTGTTGTAGATTGGCTTTTAAGTGGAAGTTTGAGTGAAAGCATTTCTCAGTTTGTGTGTGTAAGTAAGTTGACTGAATTGAGTGAGGGAAGGAGGAGATGGAATGAGATGAGACGCTGTGAGTTGTACATAGTACATAGTATTATTGTAGGTATAGTGCCCGGTGGTAATAGTTGGTATTGGTTTTACCACTTCGTCTACTCCCATGTACAAGTAGAGAATATACAGAGAACTTGAAGTTGAAATTAGCATTGAGTACTTCTTTCAGAGAGACGTTTCCATACGAACTATACATACATACATAGACACATGCAGGGGTATGTAGTATGTCTATACATATAGTGTTATAAGTGGGTTGAGTTGATATTTGTTATGGTAGGTTGTAGAGGTAGAAGAAGAGGTAGGGAACGTGGTAGTTGTAGTAGTAGTCGATGGGATTGGGAGGCAATGGGATGTAGAGGACTAGTAGTTGTAGAAGAAGAAGAGTATGGAAATGGGGAATAATGTTAGTTGAGTTCAAAGTCGGCGACAGCACAGAAGTAGGAATTTTTCCAGTTGGGTGTGTCTCTTAATTCCGAATTTAGTTGTGGAGAAAAGTTTTTACACTATCAAAGGGAACAAATGAAATTTGGTAAGACGCCTTATCCGGCACTCCTTGTGAAAGTCTTTTTGATTGCAGTGTCGGTCCCAAGGAAAACGAATAATTCCCTAGGCTATGCTAAAAAGTATTAAATCTCGAATTTCATTTCGGCACATTTTTACTACACTGGGTATTTACAACTCTCTCCTTGCATAACTTGAACTTTTTGGATTACTTGAGACTTCATTTGCTACTCTATAGCTTTCACTTTACGCTCAAACTACAATCCTTCGCTCTCCCTCAGCTCCGGCTCAACCCAACTTGACTCCTCTTTCTCCAACAGCTCTAATACTGCTGCCGTATCCACATTCCCCTTTACATTCTTCAAAT
>JAAXYV010000451.1:0-12309 GCA_036851875.1 Novacerus sp. FZ-2019
TTTGAAATTTCATTAGATAGTCCATAGCTCCAGACTATTGGATACTATCTAGAATTTGAGAATAATATCAAAAGTTTTCAGATTTTGAATTTTTTATTTAAGTTTCTGATAGAATCCAATAATAATGAAGTAACTTACTATCCAACGCCATTTTGAACATTTTTACTACCGTAAAGCATGAAATAGTTATACAGTTTTAGTCTATACCCACAGATGAGAGATGCTCACAATGACTGTTTCTTGCAACGGATCCGTATTCCTTGTGTATATCCATTTGCAAGCAATTTGAACCGAAAGTGTTGTTTCGTACATTTGAACTTCAAAGACCTAACGGATAAATTACACGGGCAGTCTTCTTCAGGGTAACTTAAATGTTGCTCAGGAGAAAATCTATTCTTATACCAATTTGGAAGCGATTCGGAATGAATGTGATTTGCCCATACTTACTGTGCAATGTCATTTATTTTCAGTATATATAGAAATTCGAATCATAAACCTTCTTAATATAAGTTAAATGCGTAATGTAATAATGTAAGTAAAAGCATATGCACAATAGATACTGTATTGCTTTCTCTAAATTATATCCAAAAATATATTTCTTCAGCTAATGTGTTGATATAAATACCAATGTATAACGCGAAAACTAAATATAAGAGTAGATGAAGTATATGGGCACTACAAAAATGTAAATTAAGTTAATACAATGCTTCACTTGAGAGCAATGTTATGTTACTTTAATACCAAGGTAGCAATTTATGAAACTTTAATATATAATGAAAGTCAATTAAGTAAACAATAGCGCGAAGGAATGTTAGGATATACGTTCCGAATATTCTAAATTATTAATTCTTATTCCTTCCAAATTATATTGTTAAACATTTTTATAACTATTAGCATATTATTATATGCTACAAAGAAGTATTTTTTAATACTTCTTGGTAGGATATATTGCGTATGTATTGCAGTATGTATTGAGTCAGGTAGGTTAGGTGGTTTCATTAGCTATAGGTATACACGATTCCCAAACCCCAACCTAAGTCCTAGGAGTTAGAAGCATAATATGTTGCTGTACATCTGAGAGCCGCTCTGAGAGTGAGGTGGTTTTTCAAACCAAGTAAACCATACCCAAACCAAACTGAATTGTAATGTGATGCAAGGGACACCGGACAGACGAACAGACAGACATCACTTGGTCTTTATAAATGTGTAGATTACATGGAAACTTCTTTGTCATCCAATATTATGAGATGACTTGACTGTGAAATAGGGATGAGACCAAATTATTCAGATCCGTGAGAATAGACTTTCCTCGCTGCCTTCAGTTTAGTTCACTTCGCATTAGGTTTGGTTAGATAAGCTGCTGCAGCTCATTTAAAGTGTACATTATATATGCCCAGTTTATACTTTATATAATGTTGGGTTTTCGTGGAATCTATAAAGGAGAGTTTTGAGGCTTGGGAAGTCTGTTGATGATTTTCCATTTGAGTGTAGCAGAGTAGAAGTACATACAGAGTAGAACTAGAGTCTGAAGGAACTGGAATAGAATTGTCTAAAGTGGAGTAGAATAAAACAGAATGCGTACATATGATATTAAGTAAGTAAATTGTAAAATGGGATGGAACAGGTGGTCTTCTTGTATGTCGCGGCTGGCTGCTCTTAGTCTGGCTGGTTGGTCTCACCCTGCTTTTATGTATTATAACTGATATAGGATTGCACTACTACTACTGTGCACTGAGGTTTCAATTTCACTTTACTTCAATTTACTTGGTAGCTTGTCTTATGGCTTACATTATTATAGCCTTGACTTTGGATAATGGAACAACTGAAGGCAGAGAAAGAGCATCCGGCGCCAATGTCTGTGTCACTCCGCCCGTCAAGTGATTGATCACCTTCCTAATCAATCATATCATTACATACATTTATGTTATATTATTATTCCGTTTTCCTCATCCTTCACTTCTGTCCATTTGTTATACGTAGACTTATTGCGTTGCTTTGAAAAGCACCACTACAATTACTCTCACAAGACAACAATATAAAATAAAATACAATTGTCAAATTGCCAATACTCCATTCCATCCTGTGTTTAGCTATGTTTCTATCTTTTCTTAATTGTTATTTTGTATACACCTATAATTTATGAGTCTCTGCCGCCCCTGTCTTGGTTCTCATTGTGCCCCACTCATGTCCAAACCATAAATTATCTATCGGTTCATCTCACTTCTAAACTTCATGTCTTTTTATCAGCTCCTTGTTACTTTCGTTGTCTTGTTGTAATATCACATGTCGTCGTCATATAGGCAAGTGAAGTGAACACTGCTTTAATATGATAGTCATATCTGTGTGTAGTAGGAAAGTAATAATGTAAATTCAGGTAGGTTGTTGTAGTCTGTAAGTTGTAGTATAGTGGAAGGCAAAAGTGCCAACTATCCACTAGCAGTCACCAACCAACTGGTCTGTAGGTCTGCTATTATATTTCAAGCTGAGTCCTCCGCATAATATATACCTACTACTACTACTGTTGGCTAGTTAGTTATAATATTATAGATAGTATGTAGATAGGTAGTCGTAGTTGATAGTCCATCCTGTCCTGTCCCAAACTGCCTTCTTGCCTATGTCTATGTCTTCTCGTCTATTCTGCTCTGCAGACAAAAAAAACTGCGGCACAAAGCAGATAATAGCTGCAATGCATTGCACCAACACTCAACAGCACACACCAGCAGGCAGCTTTTTTACTTGGCAATTACGATGCGGCTAGTGAGACAGCTTTAATAGCACCAAGTTGAATTCCACTAGTGAGTAGAGTGAAGTGGAGTCGACTTGGTTAGAGTTGGAGGGCTTTAGAGACAGTCAAGTCAAGGCAAGGCAATACAAGGAAGTAAGCCAAAGTCAAGTGAAGTTGCTCCAAGTCAACTTAGATTAGTATGACTGTGGAGTGTGAGACTGTGCTTTGCAGAAAAGAAAATAAGCACCAAGCATAACAGATAGATTCGCCCGCATTGATAAGGAGAATAGAGACATTGTCTGGGTGTTGGAAGAGCATACTCAAAGCTTAGTTGTTAGATTACAAGAGTGTTTAACTCATGTTCACTTTAATTAATATCGACATGAATAGTGGAGTGGACTGGAAGATAATGAGAGCCCTTGGATGAAAAGAGATGAGATGGGTGAGAATATTTGCGAGTTGAGTTCAATTGAATGGAGTGAGTTGAATGTAGACGAGTGAGTTGACTAAGAGTGGGTTGACGTGCACTGAAATGAGGCAAGAAGGAGGCAAAGCATGCCAGGCACTCAAGCATAGGACAGAGCAGGGTTAAGGTTAGCTTTTAGTGTGATGATAATTTGGGTTCGTGTGCCAAAGAGATTTATGGGAGAGCAACCCATCAATTTGGTGCTCACTCCGGACGGGCCGGCGGACGGTAGTCTTTCCATCTTCATACCAACATACATCCAGTGTAAAACTGAAGAGTGAAAAGATAGTAGTAGTTGTGTTGGGGTTAGAAGGAGCCCTGCCATGACATACCATACCATTCCATGCCATATGCCAAAGAAGCAATATGCGATGCAAGCCATGCCATAATCATGGAAGCTGGGAACAGAAAAGAGGCCAGACCGTCAATAGAAATACATAAAGGAGGAACGGAGTGGACAGGACAGGCCATGCCAACTAGATTAAGAAGAGAAAGATAAAGATGATAGATGAACTGATGTGAAATTAGATGAGATGAAATAAAGATTCAGTGGTGGTGCTCTGTACTCAACCACGGAATACACAACCGAGAAGAGATGAAGAAGACATTGGGCTTGTGCATTGGAGTAGTATGATGTGCATGCACTCATGCACATGTACATATACATGCATGCATCTTGTGTGCACGTACATTGTATTGTTGTAGATAATGTGTATACATACATACACCTCCAGAAGACTGTATGCGTAGGTAGACAGCTGCTCAGTTCAATTTCTTGACCCTACTGTCAGAGGAAAGAGTTAGTGGTCACGCAATGATTTCGCTTGGTATTAATGGAAAGAGGCATGGAGCTAAAAGGAGACCAAGGCCAAGGTACTCTTCACTTTTCATTTGTTATTCTATCGTATCATATAATATCATTTTCTGCCGTATGCCATCCCACTTGGTACGACTATGTATACTGTATACATACATATTATGTTTTGTTGCTGGGTTTTTCATTTGGGTTGGGGTATTGGTATGGCAACAACTAGTTTACTCACGGAGTCACAATACAGTGCAAATCAAATCAGCCATAACCAACCATCAAGTACTGCAAGTAAAACCTCGGGTGGAATTTGCAATTAAAACATTGCCAAGGGCATACACCACACCAAACCAATACACTATCCCTATGCACACAACGCAATATGTAATACAATACAGCAAACCAAGCCTTTAGTTTCCTCTGCTTGCTCTCTCTCTATTTATCTGCTTACTTTGTTACCTGGTCTGGTCGGGTCTTGTCTCCTTCGTTCATCGCTTCCCTTGCTATTATGCATGGTGGAATGGAGTAAAGTTGGTCAGTCTATATATTATTCACTTTGATTTGCTCTGTGTTGCTTACCTTTTATTCTATAGTTGCGTTCCACTCCGTCCTTAACACTTAACTATATTATGCATATTGATATCCATGTACCATCTCAGTCATTCATTCCTATCTTGTTCTGTCCATGTCCATACATTTTCTCTTGTTTATTTTTACATTTATGGATCTCTTGATAAGAGCCGTATGCCTTCCTCTGTGCAAGCAAATTGGTCTGGCCTCCGAAGCCATCCACTCATTTCTATGATGTGAATAGGTATTCTAACAACTACAACCATATTATAGTATAATCACAGCACAGTACGTCCGATCCTATCTTCGAATGCTGAATACTAAATACTAACGATGCTACTATAGCTCATGTAAACCCCCATATGTTTCTCTTTATTGTTTACGTTTGCAGGAGTGAGTTAGCTTTTATGAAATAAAAATACTTCTCAAATGTCTAGTCCCCTCACTGAAGGTTTTTAATGTCCTCGTCCTGCGTCATTTATTATAGCCTGAACCCTTTAAGAGTTTTTTCGCCTCCCTCAGAGGTTGATTTAAATGCGTTGACGAGGCCAAAGTAATTCACAGTTCCTCTGTTCTCACTGAACAAGTTCCTCAAAGGTTGTAAGTCCTAATAAAGGTAGGAGAGAGGATGCCCTCAATTATTTTGACTTTTTTCACAGGCCTCCTTCTTTTTCAGGGGAAAGTATCCAGTGGCTTGGAGCTATTTAAGTTGCCATCTCTGCCAACTGTGCGTAGCCTTGACGGTTTTTAAAGTACTTTATGTTGGTTAAGGCCATAACCCCTTAAAAGTTTATGTTCAAGTGTTCATTCATTTATAAGACCACATTGAGTTACTCAAAGGTTTCTTTAAACCATCCATTAGTGTAAGAGACATTGCAAACTTTCTTTCCACCAAGTAATTTCCTATATGTATATAGGAAGTTTTATTGAAAAACTACTGTACTCCAATGTCGCGATTTCATCTCATTTCCTCACCTCGTTGTTGGCTTGTTAGCTAATCCTATCTACAGTATCGAGTGTATATTCGTAGGTGATAATAGCAAAGAGAGGGTGTAATTTTACGTTTTATACTAGAGAACCGAGTCACAGGGAATACAATAAAGAAGAGAATGCAATGGCTTGGTTGTTAGGTAGTGTCAACGATTGTATTCAGTTCTGTCAGCCCAGCCAGCTTGGTGTTGGGTTTCAGTTTCACTCTACATATTTCTGTTTTGAAACCATGAGAAGAGAACAAAGCCACACCGCTTCAAAGAGACATGCAGACTGGGATTGCTGCTATAGTATGCCCACTTATAATATTATTATCAACTATACACTATAAGCCGAATGGCATAAGTTTACTCTTCTTTACTCAATAACAATCACTCGCGTTGCTCACGTTCAGTGTCAGACTTCCCTTTGCCTATACGATATGGATTATATGAATACGATGTTATTTTATTTCAATATTCACGCCACTATGTCTGGCATCATATTACATGGAAGAAATGATTCAGTACATCAGTTCATTTAGCAATAAAACTTCAGAAAAGCAAAAGGAGCAGAACGGTTCAGTATGGATGGAATATCTAGCTCTATATAACAAGAGCAGTGAAGGGGGTAATGGAATACGAATTCTACGAACAAAATTAATTGCAATGGGAACTGAAACTGAGTTGAATTCTTGTAAATGATTCCCATATTGTTGAGTCTTGACAGGTTGTCTGTTTTTAGTTGAATCAGAGTTGAATGGTGAGCCATGAGACTGGTTGCTGTTGACGTTGCGTTGAGTAGCAAGCTGACTGAGGGATGGATGTCATAGTTGGCATTTAATGGGGTTAATTGCTTGAATGCATTTCCGCCTATGGCTACACGAAGTCACGCCAGAGCATAGCACATAGCATGCAGTATAGCCAGGAGAGAGGGTATTTGGTTGGACCTGAAACTCAGGATGACTTCAACCGAATGTAATGTGTAGCCAGGGTTTCCAGTTTGAAAACTTACTCGATTTAACTGAGTGGCGGACTCGTGAAGAGTTTCACATGTCAGCAAACATAGTGGCTATGTGTGTTCTCTTTTGTGATGATGCTAAGTTGAGGCAGAGAGTGTGAAGGAGAGAGAGAGAGAGGTGATCTCTCCATGGTATAGGAGTGTATTACATTGCTTGTGAGGCATTGCTTCGTAAAATATGCAAACCGCCGGGGTTGTGGTTCTTTTGGTGTACCTACCTAGCCTTGCTTATAGTACCTAGTCCTACCTAATCTTATGAATGCGTAGGAGACTACGTGCATTTACTTTCGTGAAATAACATATGAACAAGCATGGACTTGTGGAATGAAAAGTCAGTCAGAAAGCAGTGAAGTCAGTTGGATTGTGTGGTAGTAGGGAAACCAGAGGGAGAGAGAGAGAGAGCGCGTAGGGATGGGATAAGGTTGTTGTAATATAATAGAGAAGATGATATGAGATGAGATGAAAGAAAGGAACAAACATCTCTCAGCAGCATGGGATCAAGTTAAGTGTTTTCGTTTCTACACTCTACTTGATTCTATATAGTGAACTCTATTCTACACTTCACCTACCTATAATCATCACTGAGCTTAACTCAACTTAGAGATGAAAAGGGTTCACCTCCTCTTGATTGACTCTATCAATTTTTCATCACGTTCCATCGGCTTGTAAACTGCCTCCCAAAATCGGTTCCTACTCTATTACTTTGACTCCCATGCCTTCTGCTTTGGCTTCTATGTGCCATTCAAAGAACAACCACCCAGTCGACGGACGGACCAACTCCGAACTCTACTCTCTCTACCCTACTTACACTATACTTGCCGTATATTACAGCCTATAATCCTCTCTCCAACACTAACTCCTTACCAAATCTTTGCTCTTTTTGGCTCCCACTCACTTCTTTTCTCTCACTTGCTCACTCCTTCACTCAACCAACTCACATCGTCTCATAAAGACTCTAGAAGACTTTTTCAACTTATACTCTCCTCTCGTTTCCAGTCAAACTCTACTGAACTTTGCCATACGATGACGTTTACGAGGCTCAATCTATCCATCTTTACGAGTTTTTTGGCACGTATATGACAAGGAATTTGTAATTCTACCTCTCAGTCTGCGCAAATAAAATCATGTCGGAATGCTCCTCAGATGTTTCTAAATGCACAGAGAGAATCACTTGATTTCTCCTTTGCGCGTCTCTCTCTCTCTCTCTATCTGCCTATCTATCTCTCTTTTTAATATACACTGGCAATACTATACTGTTTTTGTGTATGTGACCCAGTATTTCTGGCCCAAGACGTGAGATGTATTTCTATGTGATGCAATACTAAGAACCAAGAATATATAGAGAATAGGTCAAACTAACATTCGACAGTCACACGTATATACTGCTACGTATACACTTGTATACAATATATATCCTACATAACCCGACTAGTAAAGAATAAAGCCGAATTTTCTACTTTTGACTTCTGAAACTAGATCAACATGAGAATTGAGTTGCGTTGAGTGTATAGTGAATATATACCTAGATATAAAAAAAATGTGGACTCTTAGTTTCTTCTGTGTATAGGACGGGACATGTACAGAAAGAGATTCTATCTCTTTTTGAAAACAAGCGCAGCATTCCTAACCTATAAAATATTTAAGAACTACAAAGGGGTCTGAAAACTTTTTACGAGATGAGATGTCCAATATTTGCACGGAGTGACTATGTATAAACACTACAGTCCAACTATGTTTGTATCCTTTATCCTTTTGCATCTCTCGTTTCCTTCAACTCCAAACTTCCAGCTTCTTTCAGTTAGGTATTCTATCTTTCTTTTTTCTCACACCCAAACACAACGAGTCTAGCTTATTTTCAGCTTACAACCTACTCCTAAGTTAGTTGCTGTGTTATGTTCATATGTAACTTTATGTTTTACTTAGGTAACAGTACTTTCTGGCGACAATGTGTGAATATACGTTTGCAAATCATATATCTTTTCTTTACCTATACATATGCTAGGTGTATATGAATACATTATAATATGAAACCTCTATACTTCATACGTGTGCTTTTACATACATACTTTCTACATCAAAATACGTTCCATCCTTGCTTACATTTCAGTTTTACTACGGAGACTTGACTTCACCACTATTGCTCTGTTCTGTTCTCTTCTGCTTTGCTCGCCTGTACTATTACAGGCATCGAAAGTAATGTATGGTTAGTGAGTGAGTGAGCCTTCAAAGATGAAGGTGTGTTTGTTCTCACTGTTTACTCTTCCTTGTCATAAGATGCTAGAAGAGAACGTCGCTTCTCAGCAAAAGCAGTCATAGTCATATATATATATACATATATATAATCAATGTTCAACATCTATGAGTATGGGCAAGTGGGTAGATGAAAGTTAGCTTGGAGACGACTCACTGTACATGCATACACTGAGTGATAATGTAATACCATTCCAGAGACAGTCAAACTGAACCAGGCATAAAGGCAGAGTAGAGTAGTAGTCAGTAGCGTAGTGCACACTGCACACCTTTAGCGTACAATATACCTAATACATTTTATATGTAGTAGCATTAGATTATTCTGTCCGTACCTTCCTTTGCTGTGTAAGTCTTCTCGATCTATCTCTGTCTCGTCTAAACAGTTGCCTCATCTCATCTCATTGCTCAGGATGCTATTATGTTGTAATAGAATGTTGTAATGTTGTAATGTTACCAACGGTGGGTGATGGTGATGCTACACAATAAAGTGTAGTGTATAGTATATGGTACTACTTGCATACCTAGTATGCCTGCTCTATGTATAAATATTCTAATATTAAGTCTAATATCCTACGTTTATCTTGTCTTGACTGTTTGTGGACTGAGTTGACGTATCTTGTTTTTTTGTTGTTGATGAAACAGATGACTGTGCCAGAGTCCAATGTCCCCATGTACAGGAGTGTCCCTCGGACAGCTATCGACTTCCAACTATTGTCGACACGAGTCATCAGGACTGTTGTCCCAGTGTGGAGAAATGCCAGTGTATCCCGGGTCTCCTGTGCCCGCCACCTGAATGTCTCCCCGGGTGGTCACAGCACCTGGTCCTCAATGCCACTGGTCTATCTGGGAGATGCTGTCCTCTCTTTGAGTGTGTCAAGAAGGAGCACAATAAAGGTATTTGTCGTGCCGTGTAGATAATACGTACGTGCATAATGTAGACAATATGTCCCCAGTCCTTTTTTATTTGATTCTATTCATTCAACGCTTTGGGATTTGTGCTTCGTGCAAATGGATAGGATGATACTTCCATTTCTCGTATTGTAATGTTATTATGTAGTTTCCCATTCATCAGTATCTACATGTCCATCTGCATCTATATATTTACTAATACAAGTACAAGACAACTACAATGAAGATTTGATTTCATAGTCAAGTCGAGTCAAGTTCAAGTCACGCAAACGAATGAAAAGGTAAAGAAAATGACAAGTAACGAGTCAAGATTTGTTGTTCAGAACTTTTATTTACCCTGGGAATGACAAACTGCTTTTGGTTTTACTTTACGTCAAAGTTGTTTGATTAAACCAAGGCTTTTAACCCCATTTTGACGCAAACAAAACATGTCTAGTTCTATAGTCAGGTTTTGAGGTTTTCTGTATACAATTTTTGAGATATGTATTGGAGAAAAAATACAATATCTGCAATATCTAGCAGAGCAGATCTCCTTACTGATGAAAAAGGTAGTTTTGAACCACTGCACTGCATTGAACTGCGTCTGCATGGTTAATCCATATGACTGTTTTCCGACTGAAGCTATAAAGGAAACTAACAAGGAAAAGGAGTTTCATTATAATGCAAAAATAATAGAAGGAAAAGAGACTCTCCCTTAAGCGGTTGGGTCTGTTATGTTTTATTATGTAATCTTATTTGATGTGAAGCAATTGCGGTTGACTCAAGAGAAGAGTAAGATTTGAAGTTATATAGAGAGAGGGAGAGAGTCGAAGTGATGGTATAGTAAGTAGCCGAGTATATAGAGCCAATACTGGTTCGACTGAATATATATATATCTATATATATATGAACAGAGAGTTACTATGCAAATCTGATGCAGATCTGACAGCCTACAGAGGTCAAGTCAGCCGATTCAGATAAGAAATGGTCGGGCGGGACTAGAAATGAGTTGGCTTTAGAGAGTCCTTAGAGATGAGGATGGAGTGTTTGGGAAATCTTCCACTTCTTATTCTTATATGCACTTGGAGAGTGAAAGAAGAGAAATATTCAGCAGTGATGGGATGTAATGCGAGGTGGTTGAAATGGAGAGTATGTAAAAGAAAAAGAAGGCAAAAGAAGTTGAGTTAAGTTGAGATGAGTTGAGAAGTTGGTCGGGATGTGAAGAACAGAAGAGGAAGGAGAGACCATGAGAGAGAGAGAGAGAGAGAAGATGATGATACGTAGCGTCGTGCAGATCAGTGCAGTGAAGGAAGGCAGTAGAGTAAGAAGCACTAAGAGCACGAGAGGATAAAAAGGTTGATAAAATTAGGGGAGGAAATGGGCCGGAGAATATGTTGTGCATGCAGAGCGTCTAATGTAGGAAATGACAAATGTCCTCTCGTCCTTTTCTCAACTCAACCTATGAGCTCAACTCGTTTACTTTCATCTCCTGTTACGACTCCTACTTTGCATTTTCCTTTGGACCATTTCCCTCCCATAAATTTCGGATTAATTATCAGCCTCAGTCAAAAGATAGATTATATATGAGGCTAGGCAGTCGACTAACTAAGAAAAACTCTCTCTCTCTCTCACACACACACACACACACACACACACTTCTCTTCTTTTGCCTCTTAACTCAACTCTACCCTTGTCCTGTATGCCAGAGCAGACTTGTCTCCGTTCTTCGTTGTTCCCTTGGCTTTACTTGTTCCTTCACTTGACTCGACTTGTCCTGCCGAGTCTGACTTGACTTCAGTTCAGCGGGATGAATTTATGCCCAAACTTTCTGAAATTAATTAATCTTTGTGGTCATTTATCACATATGGGAGAATTTAGGACTTGCATGGTGGTTTGGTTGGTTTTTAGCTGTGAATGAAAAGGACAGGCCTAGTATTGCAGCACATTGATTTGGCAAAGTACAAAGTAAGAAAGGAAAGAAGGAAGGACAGGCATGGGCAGAGCCAATATCACAAAGTTGTATAACGTGATGGATATAAATTGGGCTGAAGAGATGATTTTATTTTATTTTTGGTTTATTGATGAAGGTGGGACAGAGCAGGAGGACTATAGTGACGACTATGTAGAACACGATGGTGGTGGTGGAGAAAGAGGTCAGGGCTGCTTGTACGAAGGGAAAGTATTCCACTCTGGAGAAACTTGGTCACATCATCAAGACTGCACGCAGTGCTTCTGTCACAACGGAGTTGTGTCTTGCAAGCCTCTGAAATGCGATCTGCCTGCTGAGTGTCGACTGGCCAGGGCTGCACCAGAGTCCTGTTGTCCAGTGTGTGTCGGTAAATCATTCTTGTTGTCACAGATCCCTCACTCTACTCTGGTCTCCAACCTAGTAAACCTAACCTATATTATATTGCAGATATTGTATTTCTATCCTCCTTATATTACACACTGTAAGCAATGTATATATTTTCCACTGCTGCTCTCTCACAGCAACCAAACGTAGATTCCTGCAGGCCAGAGCAAACTTTTCTTACATCCTCTTTCACTCATTCGTAGTTCAAAGAATTGCTTCTGAGTCCACTAATACATTTCCCAAAGATCTTCTGAGGCAGA
>JAAXYV010000452.1:0-12306 GCA_036851875.1 Novacerus sp. FZ-2019
GAATTAGTGTAGGAGGCATGAGCATTGAGGTAGGGGGCATGAGAATTGAGATGAGAGGCATAGGAATTAAGGTATGAGTATTGAGTATTGAGGCAGCAGGCATCAGAAATAAGGCACCAGGCATCAGAATTGAGGCATGGGGCATAAGAATTAAGGTATGAGGCAAGAGAACTGAGGTCTGAAGCCTGCGAATTAAGGTATGAGGCATGAGGATGAAAACTGAGGCATGGGGCACGAGAATTGAGAATTGAGGTATGAGTATGAGAATTGTCATATGAGGCATGAAGCATGAAATAAGATTTGAGCGGTGATGCTTACATTTCCTGGACATCACTCCATCCTTACAGCAAAGCAATAACGAACTAACTATATCCATATTATTATCAAAAATTTCTCAACTGTAACTGAACTGAAGTAAAGATATTGTATCCCTTGCTTTGCTTTGCTGTCGTGTCATTTCCTCTCCTCTCCTTCCTTTGCTCCTATATTGTCATTTGTCATGTTCCTGGACTTTGGTTTATGGTTTGGTTTTGTTTCAACTTGGCTGGTGGTGATTACACACCCGACTCACGTGTAATTTGTTTCCTTCTTTTACACAGTCTTTTACTTGTCTCGATCAGATTGGTACAAATTAACTTGCAATTTGTCACGAATTACTTACGTCTTCTTCACGTCAGTTCAGTTCAATTGAGTTGAGTTCAGTCAAGTCACTCAGTCTATCACAGAGTCTTTCTCTCCTGTGAGTACAACTCTCGTTCAACCGATATCTTTCTCATCTCGTTGCGATTTTTTTCTTGTCTTGTCTTGTCCCTCTTTCGTTTGTCTTACGTTACATTTAGACGCTTTCGTTACGTTGCCTTGCCTTGCGTTTGGCTACACAATGACTTACTTTATTAGTCTCTCCTCGTACTCTCACTTTCTTTCTATGTAGGTTTACTTACTCAATGTTGTACTTGACTTGACTTACTTGATTTACTTTTTCTTTCCATTCCTACCAGTATTTTTGTAGAAGTCCTTTAATTCCTTCTCTACTTTCTGAATTCAATGCATGCATGACAAAAAGTTGATGGTTGATAATGGGTATCGAACCCTGCATCCCTCACCTTCCGGGTGAGTACTCTCCGTTGAGCTATATCCACCGCAATTAATTATCAACCATTGCCATTTAAACACTCAGTAATGCTATCACCGTATTTTCGTATTTCCTCAACTGGATATAGAGAGAGCGGGGAATACAAACAGTCGTTATCATAATCCGTATACAGGAAGAGGGAGATTGAGAGAGCTCGGTATCGAGTTGTGTATTCTCACAATGTTGTATGCCTATACCAGGCTGGCAAGATATAGACATATCTCGTGATTTCTATATGATTGTGGTCATACTTCGAGACTGTCTTTATTAAGATAACTGGTCAGTACAATTATGCCAAGGATTTTGAAATTTGGTACAGAACAATAGAGTACCTACTTTATGTTGCTGCAATGAGACTTTAGTACTATCGTTCTAAAATCCCACTTTGTATTACCTATGTATATAAATATACTCATATAGTATGTATATTATGTATTCGAAAATACTCATATATTCATGTATATTATGTATTATATAGTCAGTATTTTCAGTGCATGTACCGTAAACTCTGCAATAGAAGCCGGACCTCTAATAGTCGCCGGCCTCTAATAGAGTCCGGGCAAAATGACAGATTTTGTCATTTAGAAGCCGGTCTTCAATAGAATCCGGCCTCCAATAGAAGCTGGTCTCCAATGGAAGCCGAAATCACAAACGTTGACTATAGAGTACACAATGAAGCTGGTAGATGGTGCGCTGACTTGCTTGGTTGAATTAACTGTGGAGGTGTATGGTGTTTTGTTTGTTAGTGCAATAAACTACCAATTTCTAAATCGTTGTACTATTTCTGAATTGAATAGAAATTGAATAGAAGCGACCTCTATTACAAGCAGCTCTCCATTAGAGGCCGGGCAAATTTATTGATTTTTATCTATAAGCCTCCCTGCTTCTATTAGAGAGTTTACTGTAAGTTAATGTAACACCATCTCTCTGCAGAGAGTTGTATAGTAGTTTATCTGATACGGTGGAGGAAATAAGTTTATGATTATTCCACGTTATACCACTTGAATAAACAGTTCTAAGATAAACTAAACTAACATAAGTAATATTTCAAATGTGAATGTAATATTATTTCCTAGATTTTCCTCGAATATAAAGGTTGTGCGGTTTGTTGGTGCTAATCCACTACAAGAGTCCCAAGACGAAGGTTCAACCCGGAAGAGCAAACACGGAACAAACACTCAGTACTACGAGGTAAAGTTAATACGTACATAATATCAATAATATTTATTTATTTTTATTTATTACAACCGCTACGGGATCCTATTAAATACATACTGTAAGAAAAATCTAAATCTCAACTAATAATACACAACCTGTTTTCATTTAGATTCTTGCTCAGGTTTGGATGAATATATTCCAGGACGATATACAACCCAAATTGACATCCGCAATGGTACTTACAAATATAATCATGTTTAATGTAAAACATCTTAAGGTTAATGTTAGAAAAATCTCTTATAAACTGCGACGGTCTCGTCGCAGAAGCCCACCCCACCTCCGAGGATCAGTCTCAAATTTTCTGCATTCAACCAGTCATTCTCTTACCTGACATGTTGGATGCAAGTAACTCGTCAGTGATTGTTTTTGGGATAGTGTAATTCTGCGACGAGACCGTCGCAGTATATAAGAGATTTTTCTTGGCCTTACCTTATAGTAACGTCATAAAAGGTTCAAAGAATTTATTACTAATTGATTAACAGACAGTTGATCCCGAATTTAAAATCAATGGCTATAAATTCCATCAAACACCACAGTCAATGAACAGTAGCAGGATTACCAAGGACAACTATGACTCTCTTAGTGACGCCATTGCAATTGTTGGACATAGCTGCCGCTTCCCTGGAGCAAATTCTCCGGAAGAATTCTGGGAACTGCTGCTAGAAGGGAAAGACGCTATCCAAGGTGTGCCTTTAGATCGCTGGAATACCTATCCAAGAGATGATGATACAAACGAAACGAAGGCGGGCTTTTTAAAATGTCCCATCGACGAATTTGATGCCAAGTTCTTTGGAATTAGTCCTCGAGAAGCAGCCTTCATTGATCCACAACAGCGACTATTGCTAGAAGTTGCTTGGGAAGGATTAGAGAATGCAGGAATTAATCCCCTAGAACTAAAGGGAAGTAATACTGGAGTTTTTGTTGGGGTCTGGGCAGCAGATTATGAAAGAATGTTAAGGAATGTCATGTCAAGTAGTGATGCTCATCGTATCTACCTGGGAAATGCTTACAGCGCTACATCGGCAAGAGTTTCCTTCTTTCTTGGGTTGGATGGTCCCAACATAGCTACTGAGTCTGGTTGCTCCTCTTCATTTGTAAGCCTTCATCTTGCATGCGATAGTTTAAGAAGAAAAGAGTGCAATCTGGCTTTAGCTGGAGGAGTTAATCTACTTCTTCAAGCTTTCCCGCTTGAGGGACCAGGAAAACCCTACTTCCTAGCCCCTGACGGACATTGTAAAACGTTTGACGCCAAGGCAAATGGATTTGGTCGAGCAGAAGGATGCGGCGTAATAATTCTCAAACGATTTTCAGATGCCCAACGGGATGGTGACAGGATTATGGCAATTGTACGCGGATCTGCGGTCAACAGTGAAGGAACTACTGCAAATTTTGGTGCACCGAGTAAAAACTGTCAAACAAAAGTTATACAGGATGCATTAAAAACAGCTGCAGTGGATCCACTTAGCGTGAGTTATATTGAAGCTCACGGTACAGGTACAACTGTAGGAGATCCCATAGAAGTGTCTGCAATTGCAGCAGCATACTCTGAAGGTCGTAAAGAACCTCTTGTGATCAGTTCTGTGAAAACTAATATCGGTCACACAGAGGGCGCTGCAGGAGTAGCGGGATTAATCAAAGTCGTTCTAGCAATGCAGCATGGATTAATTCCACCGCATCGTAATTTTGAGTCACCAAATCCAAATATTGACTTTGCCGCTGTCCCAGCCTTGATACCAGTAAAAGCCCATGTGTGGAAAAATGAAGCAGGAAAATCTCGCATAGCTGGCGTCAGTTCTTTTGGAATCAGCGGAACAAATGTACACGTTTTAGTAGAAGAACCACCTACGGCAATAAAGATCAAACCTCGTGAGTTGGAATGTGAACGGCCGCAGCATATTTTGACATTATCAGCAAAAACTGAAGATGCGTTGACTGAGCTGGTGATAAAGTATCAAAACTTTTTGAAGAATAATCCTCTCAAGCCTATTGAGAACGTGGCTTACACAGCAAATACTGGTCGAGCTCATTTTGTACATAGAATTGCGGTTGTTGGAAAAGATTCTGCGCAGATGCAAAACCGACTTGAGACAAAAATGTACTCAGTTGGAAAATCACCATCACCAAAACCTTTGGTGGCTTTTCTATTCACGGGTCAGGGTTGCCAATATCCTGGTATGGCAAAAAGACTGTACAATACGCATCCAGTATTTCGGAAATCTTTAGATAAATGTTCAAAGCTTCTTCAAAATAATCTGGGTATTAATCTATTAGATGCTATTTGGAAGGAAGGAAATAATGATAATAATTCAACTTTATTAGATAAAACACTTTACAGTCAAACGTCTATATTTTGTATAGAGTACAGTTTACTTAAACTTTGGGAGAGTTTTGGTGTAATTCCGGACTGTGTTTTGGGTCATAGTGTTGGAGAATTTGCAGCTGCTACAGCAGCAGGAGTAATGTGTTTAGAAGACGCCATTAAACTGGTATCAGAGAGAAGTAGGCTTATTCAAAGCATGCCTCAAGGGGGAATGTTAGCTGTCAAAGCATCCCGAGAAATTGTTCAGAATTTACTTCATTCCTTTAGTAATCAGAACGAAGGTTTGTGGTTAGACATTGCAGTGATTAATTCGTCGGAGGAAGTAGTAGTTGCTGGAAGGCCAAACAGTTTAGAAATTTTTGCTGAGGTTTGTACCAAGGAAGGTATAAAAACCCTTCGTGTTGCGGCGTCTCATGCTTTCCATTCACGTGAAATGGAAGGTATCATGGGACCGTTTGGGAAAGTTGCTAGTAGTATAAAATATCGGGCTCCAGAGTGTTTGTATGTTTCAGGAAGAGATGGAAAATGTTTGGAGAAAACTGATATTGACTCAAAATATTGGCAGAATCATGCCAGGGATAGTGTAAATTTTACCGCTGGTATCAAGACTTTATTTGATCAAGGGTGTAGAACATTCCTAGAAATTGGACCGCATCCTATTCTTCTTGCGTTAGGAATGACAAATGTTTCACCAGAAGAAGCCCAGGAATCTACGTGGTTGCCCTCTATTAGGAAAAATGAGGAAGAGTGGATTTCGATTTTATCTAGTTTAGCTAGGCTGTATGTGAAAGGTATCGATGTCGATTGGGAAAATTTCGATTTGCCTTACTGCAGAAAAAAGTTAGAGCTCCCAACATATCCATTTCAAAGGCAGAAGTACTGGTTCGATTCAACTGCACGAAATCAGGAAATGATACTAAATACAAAATTGCTACATCCTTTAGTAGGTCGAAAAGCTCCTTGTGCTGCCACCTCTGAATTAATGGTTAATATTTATCAACAATCTCTGGATTTGGAATATCTTTCGTACTTAAAAGACCATCAAGTTGCTAATAGAATCATTCTTCCCGGAGCAGGATTCTTAGAAATGATCTTAGCGGCAGGTAATCTTTCGGTATTAAGTTCAGGGAATGAAAGTATCCACAATGAAACGGCTCTAGTGGTTCAAGAATTTATGATAGAAGCTCCATTAGAATTAGGAACGGATGAAGGTTGTCACCTACAAATTCTTGCTTCTCCAATACAACAAGATACTCCTAATGAATTTAAGGTTTCTGTCTTCAAACGCTCTGATGTCCTGCAGCCAATAACAAATACCAATCCTAAATGGAAGCGCTTCGCTAGTGCCAAATTTAGCACGTCAACTACTACTTGTGGTAATAATTTGAGTTTAGAAGAATTAGAAGCAATCAAAATTAGATGCAAGCCAAAAATTTCGACAGAAGAACTTTACAAAAAGGCACCTGAATTAGGCATTTTCTTTGGACCTACTTTCCAAAGTATCAAAAGTTTTTGGAAAACTCCGTCAGAAGTTCTTGCAGAAATTCCTATTCCTGAAGAAGCCGGAAACCTTCAAGAGTATATCGGTCATCCTGTTGTTTTAGATGCAATGATTCAAGCATTTGCGTTGACAATGGATGAAGAGTCGAAATCCTTATATTTGCCCATAGGAGTGGATAAATTTGTTTTCTACGCTCGTAATACTTGTAAGACAATGTTTGCTCATACTACTTGGGCCGATCCCAATAACCGTCTGCGGGGAACAGTTAAGTTGTATGATGATAAAGGTCAACAACTCGCCCTGATGGAAGGAGTCCGGGTTGTGAGAACAACAGTAGCTGCCTTCTTAAATGCACTGAATTCAAACAAAAGGGAATTACCAGGTCTGTATCATGAGATTTGGAAAGCAAAAGAAGGAACACTGTCATCAAGAATTGATCTTGGTATTCTTCCTCAAACCGCTACACTTGAAGAAAAATTACGACTTCAACTCCAAGATTGTGAAGATGTTTTTCAAAAAACTCGTAAAGGTGAATCCTTATATAATAAATTTGTTCGCCTGCTCATACTAAAATCATTTTATGAACTAAAATGGCAGCCAAAAGTTGGTGAAATTTTTCAATCAAGAGATTTTATGACGAACCATATTATTTCTCCACGTCATCAAGGTTTGATTGAAATGTTCTTTAGATTTTTTACGCAGGATGGTTTGATGGAGCAGCAAGTGAATCTTATAGAGGATGTGATAGAATGGAAGGTTATTGAAGCGCCACCTTCCCTTGTAGATTTAAAATTACAATTAGAAACGCTTGCCATCGAAATTAGACAAGTAGCTGAGGAAGTTGGTGACACATTGGTTGAAATGAATTTAATAAACAGAGTCGGTGAAAATTTGGCTGCGGTGTTACAAAATAAAATGTCAGGACTAAACGTTCTATTTCCTGAGGAGGAGGAAGAGGGATCTAGTGCTGCAGCATTTTACCTTGATTCAAAAATGTATACTTCTGCTAATAAAATATTACCAAACATTTTACAAGAAACTTTTGGACATTTGTCTGGAAAAGGAAGAAGTACCGGTACCGTAGTTCGTATACTAGAAATTGGTGCAGGTATTGGAAGTACTACAGAGTATGTCTTGAGTTCACTGAAAAAAATGAATGTCACTTTTCATTATACATTTACAGATATTTCACCTCTGTTTTTGTCCAAAGCTAAGGAGAAGTTTGAGGAATACGGTAACAGTGTGAGTTACGGTCTCCTAAATATTGAAACAGATCCAAAAAAACAGGGTTTTGCTCCGAATCAATTTGATGTAGTCATTGCTGCTAACGTTTTGCACGCTACTGAGTCCCTCAAGCAGTCCGTCACTAATGTGAGACATTTAATGGTGCCATCTGGTCAATTTCTACTTATAGAAGCCTTTGAACAAATCCGAGTTGTTCATTTAGCTTTCGGAATCTTAGAAGGTTGGTGGCGTTTTAAGGACTTTGATATAAGAGCTGATTCACCTTTGATTAAAACAAGTATTTGGCAGTCCATTTTAACTCAACACGGATTTTCGTCTTCCACCATGTTGCAAACATTTGGACATTTCACAGGTGTTCTTGTGAGTCAGGCAAGTGGAGAGAATCCTGTGTATTCCAGCCCGTCTGAAACTTGTTGGTTGGTCTTTGCTGAGGACAACCAACAATCTCAGTGCCTTTTATCTTCATTGAAGCAAAATTTTGCAAATGTAACCAAGAGATTATTGATTATTCAACGGTCATCAGGGTTTCAAGAGGTTAATGAAGATTATTACGGTGTAAATCCAACTGTTCAATCAGACTTTAAAGCCCTCTTTGGATCGATTCAACAAAAGAACTGTATCATCGAAGGCATGATTTACCTATGGGGGTACAGGAAACCAGTAGAGGAATGTGATCAAGAATATATTTCCGGTGGATTACTTAACCTCTCTCAATCTTTGATGTCCTCAAATATAAAATCAATGCCAAAACTCCTTGTGGTCACAGAAGGTGTGTGTTACATAGGGGATCAATCCGCTGTAAATCCCTCAGCAGCAACTTTATCTGGTTTGGCTAAGGTAATACGCAGTGAGCAAGCGGCCACACAATGTTTTTCAGTAGATTTAGACCCAGACGAAACAGATACTTCGGTATTAAGTCGGGAGTTGTTTGATGAATTGTGGTCAAGTGATATTGAATTCCAAGTAGCTTACAGGCAGAAGAGAAGACATGTTGTCCGTTTCATGACACGTGACCTTCCAGCATCTCCTCTTGTTTTGCCTAATAGTGAGCGTTACAAATTAGTTCTTCCTGCTAGTAAAACTATCGCAGACCTTTCGCTAGGGTCAATGCCAAAAGTAGAAGTATTAGCAGGTCAGGTAGAAGTTGCAGTAAAGGCGGTGGGACTAAACTTCAGAGATATTTTCATGATAATGAAACCTGACACCTACACCTCTCTTTTTGAAGCAGTGGGTACAGATTTTGCTGGTGTTGTGACGGCAATAGGTCCAGATGTTACGAAATTCAAACTTGGAGATGAAGTTTTTGGATTATCCACTACAGGAGCTATATGCAGTCACGTGACTGTGGCTAAGGAGCTAATTATTCATAAGCCTAAAAATATTACTATGGAAGAAGCTGCAGCCTTTCCTTCAGTGTATTTCACAGCCTTTTATTCCCTCATTGATATTGCTAATCTAAAATCCACTGACACAATTTTAATTCATTCAGCTTCAGGTGGCGTAGGACTCGCTGCAGTTCAGATTGCTCAAAAAATTGGTGCACAAATTGTTGCTACTGCTGGTAGTAAGCGGAAGAGAGCTTATTTAAAGTCTTTGGGTATTACTCACGTTTTTAACTCTCGAAATACAGATTATGGTGATGAAATAGAAGCAGCACTTAAAGGCAAAGGAATTGATGTTGTACTTAATTCATTGACAAGTACTGGTTTTAAAGAAGCTACTCTCCGGGTTTGTAATCCAAATGCTCGCTTCATAGAAATGGGCAAAGTAAGGATTTGGCAACCAGAAGATGTAAAAGCCCTTCGACCGGATGTTCAATACTCTATTGTTGATTTAGAAAAATTCGATAATGCCACATTTGAAGGAATGGTTGGTAACTTGAGAGATACTCTTACAAGTGGAAATCAGACACCTCTACCGTACGTACGATTTGAACTGTCTCAGTTAATAGGGGCTTTTAATTATTTCCAAGAGGCTCAACATATTGGGAAATTAGTTATCGTTATGCCGGAAATAAAATATTCTTACGGCAGAGTAGAAGCTACCGATAATCTTTTCAACGCTCACAGTACATATCTTATTACAGGAGGGATGGGTGGAATTGGTTTAGAAGTTGCTAAATGGATGGTAAGTGCTGGAGCTAAAAATGTTATCTTGGTTGGTCGTTCTGCACCAAATTCAAAGGTTCAAGAAGTAGTGGATGATTTATGTTCTCAAGGTCGAGGAGTTCGTGTTATAATAAAACTCGTGGATGTAGGAGATTTGAACCAATGTCAAGATTTGATGAATTGGATTAAGCAGTGTGATTTGAAATTGCCGCCTCTCAGAGGAATTATGCATGCGGCCGGCGCGCTCTCTGACGGAATGCTAGTGAATCAGACTTGGAGTAAATTTAGTACAGTTTTCAATGCCAAAGTTAATGGGGCTTGGAACCTTCACATTCTAACTAAGGATTACAATCTGGATCACTTTGTATTGTACTCCTCTGTGGCAGGTCTTTTAGGGCCTTTGGGTCAAAGTAACCATACAGCTGCAAATGCTTTCTTGGACACTTTAGCTCATTATAGACACTCTTTGGGTCTGCCTGCGCAGAGTGTCAATTGGGGTATTTGGGGTGAAATAGGCGCAGCCGCAGATATGGGTTTAGGGAAAGAGGGTGCCTTTGGATTGAAACCTTTTACTCCTGGTCAAGGTATTGCAGCTCTAAAGTATATTATGAGAAATCATTATGTTCAGACTGCGGTATTAGAATTAGACGCTTCCGTAATGAAACAACAGTATAGCACCCTTCTAGGAAATTACTTTGAGGAACTAGTTTCTGAAAATAAAGGAGCTACTGCAGCCCAAATTTCAGCCGAGGCTGAAACATTTTGGAATGAGATAAAGCAAACTCCTCAAGAAGAAAGGTATCAATATATTAAAGGTCATTTGGAAAGAATCATTCGACACACATTGAAAATGCCTGACTCAGAAACAATCGATGAGCATCAAAGTTTCTCTGAAATGGGGATGGACTCTCTTATGGCTGTAGAAATGAGGAACCGTTTGCAAATGATTTTTGGGAAACACGTCACTCTGAATGCAACTTCATTATTAGATCATCCAAATCTTCACGGTCTCAGCGGGTATTTGGCAGAGCTTGTAAACTCCGCGGAAGTAACTGCAGCCCCAGAAAGTAAACCTGAATTTAATACAGAGGAAGGAGTAGATTCTCCTGAAATGAAGATTCAAGAGAAACAAGAAATTTGTCAATTGGTTCAAGAAGATTCTATTCTTCCTGCTCATATTAAAGCAATAGGCACAAATTATGTGAAACCGTCTGAGTTTAAAAATATTTTATTTACAGGGGCCACAGGTCAATTAGGAATATATATTTTAAATGAGATTTCTAGAATTAAAAATATTCGAGTGTACTGTTTGCTTCGAGCAAAAAATCCAGCAGATGGTCGAAAACGATTGACCCAAAAGTTGAAAAAATTTGACCTTCTCCAATCCACAATGATAGACACCCTAGAATTCCTCCCAGGAAACATTGCAGAGTCTAAATTAGGTTTGACAGACATGGAGTATGAAAAATTAGCTGGGAGTATTGATGCAATCATTCATTGTGCTGTAAAGGCAAATCATATTGAGAAGTATAAGAAATACAAAAATTCCGTGAATCATGATATTCGTTCTGTGAATGTATTTGGGACGATTAATATTCTCGAGTTTGCATGTCAAATTAAAATTAAGAAAGTTTTTCATGCTTCTTCTATAGTTGCAATTGATAAAATTTCTCCGGATGGTCGTATATCTGAAGAATTACCTTTTATGGAAGACAATGGTGAGAGTATAAGTTGGGGTTATGCTTTGTCCAAATTTGTTTGTGAGAAGCTTATGAGACAAGCTATTGAAAGAGGAATTCCTTGCTCAGTTATAAGGTTCCCAACAATTGTTGGTCACAGTCAGACCGGAATGTTTGCTCCAGAGACGAATCACTTGATGCTCTTTTTGCTAGCTTGTATTCATCTAGGCATGGCTCCTGTGGTTGGCGGGTCTTGGGCATCTATTCCGGTTGACACTGCTGCCAAAATTTCTCTAAATATATTTTTGAATGATAGCGCCTCAACTGGAGCGTACAATATTACAAACCCCTATGTAACCAATCAAGAGCAAACTAATAAAGTTGTGCAGGATCACGGCTACAACGTGAGTGTAGTTTCATACAAAGAATGGAAGGAGGGACTGTCAGCCAAAGGTGAAAGTTCTGTACTTTATCCTCTAAGAGATATTTACCTCAAAGAGGATGGATTCCTTTCATTAATAAAATCCTCACCAGCTACAGAACTTGCTTTTTCAGATGACAACAAACTTTTCCGTATGAGTGAGAAAGTGTCTCAAGTTGTTCCAAATGTTGAGACTCTCATTCCACATAATGCAGATATTTTGAGTAGGCACATGGACTACGCTAAGAAGTCGGGGTTGTACAAGTTGTTTGGTATTGATGATTAATCTCATACTGAATATTGAATCTGTCACACATTAAAATGAATATTTTGGTCTTTTTCTTATAGGTACATTAGATATAGAATAGTTCTTATAGTTATAATAGAAATTTATAGGTAATTATATAGTTCAAACATTTTAATTGTGAACTTTTGAGTAGTTGTAGTCTATACCCATCAGCATTGTGAGCGTCAGAAAACGTCGAAAAATTAAAGTACTCTTTTTGTGTATATTTTCCTTACCTGTATCAAAACCTGGACCCAATAATAGAAATACTTGACACATATTTGAACACTAGAAAAAATCAGTTTCCTCTGTTAACGAATCTTAATTAAAATAATATGCATTGCACTGACGCTTTACATAATTGATTTCTGGATTCCACATTAGTATTTGTCTTTG
>JAAXYV010000454.1:0-12302 GCA_036851875.1 Novacerus sp. FZ-2019
CAGAAAAGACAAGTAGGTATGTATGTATGGTATGGTGTAGTATAGTAAAGTAAGTATGGTATGGGTCTGAAGTGAACTGAACTGAAAGAGACGAGAATGGGAAGCCGCACCAAGCCAAGTCAAAGTTAAACTAAAGGAAAAGTAATGCAACGTAATGAAATGTATGAAATTTAATATAGTGTAGTGGAGAGTGGAGAGTGTAGAATGCAGTAGAAGAGAGAGCGTATATTATAGGTAAAAACATGTAGCATTTCCTGTCAGGTCTTTTCACGATTCCATTCCATTCGTTTTTCTATTCTATTATCTATCTATAGTGTTTGTAAACTGTAGTTTTACTCAGTCAGTCAGTCACTCACTCAGCCACCATTTTAGTTTTGTTGTTGATTTCATTTCGCTCCTTCGCATTATTTTCATTTCAATTCATTTCACCAATAATAATCGACCAAGTAGACGAGAGTGGAGTGGTGGTGGAAGGTAATGTGGAAGTCGTATGGAAAAGAAACGTAAATGTAACTGAAGCCAAGGCAGGCAGGCAGACAGACAGACAAGACAGGTGAAGCGGTCGCACTCGTTTCGTTCGTACTGCATCGAGTCACACACACACACACAACAAAACATAATACAAAGCAACTTATGAGGATTATTCTATTGAACTGGAGTATAGTGGGTTGTGTGCTGCAACGTACATAGCACAAACTACGTGGAACCCAAACCAAACCAAGGTGACAATGCTACTTGTTTGTAATGAGGATTCATTTATTCTAATGAGAGGAATGGCTCAATCAAGGTAATTAGCATGGAGTGAGTTGAGTTTGTTGCGAGTCTCTCTCTTTTGAGGACAGAAAAACACATGCGAAGCGATGCAAAATTACTGTCTCGACCAGAAACAATACAAGGGGTGGCTTTTTCAAATGTACGTAACAGAGTTCATCCATTATTCCATATTTGATGACACCTGCATGTATCTTTATGTAAATAAAATGACTGTGCTCTCTTCTCCTCTCCTCAACCTCTGTTCTCTAAGCTTAGTTGTCGGAGGAGTCAGTTCCCAGTTCTGTTCTCACTCAGTATGGCACTCAAGGTAAATCTATAATCATTTCAATTGCAACTGGAACAATCAATAAAATTCATCCAATCCAATTTAATCCAATATTCATTTCATTTCATCCCCTCTCTCTCTCTCTCTCTCTCTCTCTGTATATCCCCTCTGCTCTACCTTCGCAATTCCAATTCTAATCTAAGCAAAACCAAACTCACACAACTCTCAACTCAACTCAACTCAACTGCTGCTTACTAAACTCAACTGGAAAACGGAATGAATGAAAAGCAATTCGATGCTGCACTGCAATGCAATACAATCAAAGGCAATGTATAATGCTTAAACCTCCTCAGCACTTCTCGTTCTCATATACCACAGCCCTACAATTCTTCAACAACGCATACCTTTCTGTATTCTCTTTAGATTTCCTTAGGTTTAGCTTAACAGAGCTTTCTCTTCCTTTCCTTCCCTTCCAAAGCCTAAGATTCTTATGATGGATGGCTTCCTTCGAGAAACTCTCGCAATTGACAATCCTCATCATATTCCCTTTTCTCTTTCTCTCGTCTTTTCGTTTCGTTGTTGTAAGTAAACTAGTAGGTAGTAGAAGTATGCTTTTGCCTTTGCCTTTGACTTCAACCCATTCTCTTTCCCACTACACTGACTTTTTCATCAAGAAAAGTATCATCGCCCACCAAACCAAGCAACCAACCAACCGACCGACCAACCAACCAAGCCCGAAAACTCGTATTATACCTACCTAGAACACTACTGTAATATTATAGCCGATTTTATGCTATATGAGTCTGGTGCTATTCTGGTGGGATGCTATTGCCATTGCCACACACTCTCATGATGTCACTATCTGTAGTATCCCCACATCTACCACTCTTTTACTCTTACTGTTACAATATGCAAGAAAATAACCGAAGCGAAGTAAACCACGGAAAGCCGGATGGCATGGCTTTGGCTTGAGCATCTTCTACTCATCTCATTCCGTCTTTCCTCACTTTATTTTAAACTACCTCTTTCTGTTCTCTGGCTTGTTCGTGTTTTAGCCAGTACTAGTGAAACTGCCACCACCCAACCAACATCAGTTTCTAGTAGCTAAGCTAACCTAGTAGCTCTACGAACGAACAACTTTGTCCGAAGTACTTTCTCACAAATTTCTACATTCTTGAGAACGACCAAAAAGGACGTCGTCGACGACGACTCTTTTTATTTCAAAACTTTGCAATACTTTTCTGAAATTTGTTTAGTGGAACAAAGTTGAATTGATGGGACTAAAAACTAAAAGTTTTCCTATTTTTGAGACTGAAAAATGTAATATGCTCTAGTGAAGTTGAAGTTAGAGTCATGAGACCCCTACTTACAATGTGTGTACTTACTATTGCTCCTGCCTTCCCGGTCTGTCTACATGTTTCACCACCACCTTACTCTACCAGACCTTCCTGGCTTAAAGCAGACGAAGTCAAGTCAGAGTAAGTAGTAGAGTAGTCGTAGCAGACAAATGCGAGAAGCTAAGGAAATTCTGTTACCTCTCTCTCCCTGTCTCTGTCTGCCTGGTCTTTCCTAGCATATGTAGATACGACTATACTTATCCTCCCATATAATAATATATAATACTGAGTAGTCTTTGGATTCCAAGTAAAAAACAACTTGCAACTTTCAATCATAATGTTTGACTGGCATGGCATGCTCTATTCAAGCATGACTATATTGTAAAGGAGCAAAAGAAAGTGAAAATAAAAAAAAATAATAATAAAAAAGACCAAATCTATTCAAGTTGTGGAGGTCTCCAGCACACACCCGCACCCGTTTAGTCTGAGTGTATGAATGAAGGTACTTTGTGTTAAGAGTAGGACTGATGGACTTATAATGTCAAGTGTGGCAACGGAAAAGCAGGAGTAGATGGATACCTAGCGACGGGCGTTGACGCTATCTATATCTGCATAATATGATGCTGCTAGGGTGCTCAAGGAGGATGGCGGATGAGCAATAAGAGTGTCTTCAGTCTAGGCTTGAAGAGAATTGAAGGGAAACAACTTAGAGGTAACCCCAAGGCTACCTGGAAGTAACCTACTCTGCTCTCTTATCCTCTGCTTTCTTCCTGCTTAAGAAGACATAGCAATAGAAGTTTCCTTCTTTGTTTGCTTCCCTCTCTCTCTCGGTTTCTCTCCCGGTCTTGTAGAGAATAGTCTGTCTCAGTCTGCTGACTTGAGTTGAGTTGAGCTGAATTGACTTGACTTGACTTGACTTAACTTGACTAGTGAAGCTAGTCTAGTCTAGTCTACAACTTATTCCAGTATTATGTGTATAAGTAGAGGGCATAGAGAAAGAGCGTCTGGGTTCTATTCCGCTCAGTCAATTCAGTTTAGTTTAGCTCACGTCAGTAGTGTTGGTTACTTTACCATGCTTGCTTTCTGTTACTAAAAGCGAGCCGAATAATTCATAGTGCTTAATGTACACGAATGGACTCGAGGAGACTGCTCTTAGTGTATAGAACGTGTGGCTGAAGTGGTGTGAAAGCACACTTGGACAACTTGTACTCCTCGATTCGTTTTGGTTCTTGCTTGTTGGCCAAGGCAAGGCGAAATAGTCAAAGTTACAGAGGTTAGGTTATACTATACGTGTGGCTTGCCGTGTCTAAGTATTGCATGTATGAGTGTATGTATGTATGTGTGTTTATATATGCCTACCTATATGAATCTATTTTATGCTATGCATTTATCTAAGCATACATACACACATAGGTATGCTCAGACATATATAGAGATATAGATAAGAAGAGAGTGTATGCAAGCAAGGATGAAACACAGTACTTGGTAGGTAGTAGTAGTGGAAGTAGTAGTAGTAGTAGTTGTGAAGAGTTAAGCCAAAAGAACCTCGCTGAGTTCACAGTATTCGGTAGATACATAAAGTAGAGAGAAGCGTACATATTTTAAATAGGGTTGAAAGTTGATAGAAACACAAGTGGATATGGTATGTGTGTAGCATAATATACAATACCTTACCATACATATATGTAGTAGTTTAATTTGTGTTGCTTGCTCCTGCTCATAATGTAATAACGCAATGCAATAATATATCGCATCACATCGCATCGTCTGTTTGTTGGTATGTATATATATACATACATGGTATATATATATGTATATACCTATGTATGTATGTATATGAAAGTATATACATAGAGTAGGAGCCTGCTGCCTGCCGAGTAGAAGCTACTCTTGTACCTATGAGTGAAAATGCGGAGCGTATTCAGTTCACAATTGGATTGGAGTCGATGTGAAATCGGTCAATAATAATGAGAGTATGAAGAAAAGCTGGGAGGCGGAGATTGTTCATCAGAGGGAATTCAAGTCGAGTCGAGGGAAAATCGATAAGGAAGATATTTTGATATGGACTCTGGACTGGATCGAGTCTACGGAGCTTTGCTCTGCTCTGTTCAGTCAGAGTGTAGTAGTGTGGCTCTGCTCTCTTTTCTAAGTTGCTTGCTTTGCTTTGTTTTGCCTTGCCATGCCTTGCCGTCTCCACACTACTTGTAACTCTGTCTGACTCTGAATGCTTTCCTTTCCTTCCTTTTGCTCAACTCAACTAAGCCAAAGCAAACTCAGCTCCGCTAACTCAACTCAACTGTACTCTAGAAGTGAGTTGAGTCGAGAGGAAATACCGAATATTGATAAAAGTAATAACAAATCCAACAGGGAAATACAGACAGAGGGAAGGAACCCGAGAAAGAGATATTACGCACCACAGTCATCGATTTGTTGGATGGGCATCTCTCTCTCTCTCTTTCTCTCACTCTTCACTCCTAGTCTCTTTCGCTCTCTTTCTCTCCGTCCATCTCTTCATGTCAGACCTAAGACTGGCTGACTACACTAGACCTGAATAGATCTCATCACACTGCACAACTGACTCAGGTCTTTGGTGCTTGCTAGCAATCTCTAGAACTGGACTTAGTGTTCTTAAGCTATTTCAATCCACATTGGTGGCAATGGCATGGCAATATGATTGCAATTGCAATGCACAGTGAATGAGAAACTGAGTGAGCGAGTGCACCTTACTTGCCTTTTACGGCCTAACCAACCACTAATATATTTCCATTCAGTTCAATCATTAAGGTCATACTAGGTCGTAAAGTACTAGTGGCACACAACACACTTCACTTATTTCACTCAACTCAACGCAGCTACGTAAACCAAAATTATATTCAACTCACTCAGTCACTCACTCATGAACATATATGGATGGAGACTGAAGAGAAGAAGGGGGACAACCCTTTGACGGACGACTCCCACGCAATTCCACTCATTTCCATTTCTCCATCTCCCCTCTGTGAAACTCTTATCCAGAGTCTCTCTCTCTCTCTCCAGTAGCTTGTCTTACACTTTGTTTTGCTCCTCGCCACGGAAACCCGAGAACCCTCATGCCCATGACTCATCTGATACCAAGTTGGAATCTCATCTCTCTGTCCACTATAGCAGAACGTGGTGCTGAGCTCATCCCAACCGTGGCTGCACAGTCACAAAATCACAATCACTCAAAACAATCCAATTCACCACTACTACCACTTCTACTTCCACATTTTCCTCTTCAATCTAATGCAATGTCATCTCAACAAAACTTCACACAGAGAAGTTTTCTAGTTTTTTTTTTACTTAGTTCAGTATACGACACAGATGTATTTTCATATGTACATTAGAGAAAATTCCTTCGATTTCACCTTGTTTTGCCCTTGGTACTGTAGCCAGACTGCGACCTGGCCAAGAGTCTGCTGTGTATTAGGTTACGATCATATACCTAAATTGCGTAGGTTCCTTCGATATCATCATTAATTTCTGAACTTTATGCCTTGTGTAGTAGTAGAGTAGTGAGCAGTGTAGAAGTAGTAGTAGTTGTATGTATGTATGTAGTGTATTGTACCGAAGAAGAAAGAGGAAAGTGAATGAATTCAATATTGAACATTGGATAAAAACCAAGTCCGGTTTCCTTTGATTATCTCTAGTTGGTTTGATCTGCTCAATTCGCGCCTTGCCTCTCTCTCTTTCTTTTCTCTCCTTGCCTTCATTTGCGTTGCTTTTGCTTTACTTCTTTGTTCATAGGATCCAGCAGGTCAAACTAAAAATAGACAGGTGGATTGGATTTCCAAACTCTTCAGTGCATACACACTCTAGTATTTTCCTCTATTATTTTCTATTTCTCCGTTCTGTCTCATCTCAGGCTTGAACTTAGCTTCAAGAAAGAAAGAGAGAGAGGGAGAACCTTCGAGGATGAACTCATCTCAGTTCAGTTCGACTAGATGGAATGGATTGAAGAGTTGACTATAATAATAATAGATAATAGATATAAAGTAATGTAGAATGTGGGAAGTCTTGTATATTATGGCTATAGGATGTTCGTATTACATATTGAGTTAGGTGACTTCACTATGGACAAAGTTTACAAGGAACAAATAGGCGAACTGGTGCTCATCTCCAAAAATCCTGTCATTCTCATATCTTTGTGTTTCATCGACCATTCTTTTTGCTCTTTGCTTCTCTGTGTTTCTGGTTCTCTTCTCCTCTTCTCTCCTCTCTCTCTGTATGGTTAAGCCAACTAGTCCGTCAGCAAGCCAACCAGCCAGGCAGTAAGTACAACCAGCTATTCCTATTCCCTTCTATTCCGTTCCATTCGAAAAACTCTTGAGAAAAACTACCCAACTAAGAATTGCTCATTCCAACTTTCCCTTCCTTCACTTCACTTTCCAACTTTCACTTTCCAACTTGTCTTGAAAGAAAGGGAAAGAAAAAACTGGTTGCTGGTTTCCTTCGCTTCGCCCATCTCTCGTGCCCTTCTCGTCTCAGTTCAACTGAACCGTACTCAAGCCAAGCCAAGTCAAGCCAAGTGAAACTGAACTAGACTAGGCCTCTACATCTCTCTCTCTCTCTCCACCAGCTCATCTAATACCTACTTTTCTCTACCATTTAGCTATACCCCATAGCATCAAATACATATATACCTACTCCGTAGATGGTCATAACAACATCACATCACATCACCCTATAGATGGATTCATTTCACCAACCACTGCAAGTCCAGCTTTACCTTCCCTTCCCCTCATTTTAGTCTCACCTCTCAGTCCCGGACTTAGCATCGAAGAATGTGAACTATTTTCTGAACACTGTGGCGTACTTGTGTTGTAAAGCCCTTGGTAGCTAGTATTCATTTGATGTATGTATTACGAGAAAGAAGGAGGCGAAAAGAGGATGATTACAAAAATGAATTTTTGTATGGGTGCCAAAGTACAAGGGAAAGTAATAGTAGTAGGTAGCCCTTGGTGTTGGCTTAGTACTTTTTCCGTGCATTTGACGACATTCTATGATATTGGAGGAGGCGCGGAGAGTGGAATGGAATAAAATCTGAAACATTGGAAGGAATTATATTTTTGGGTTGATGAGAGAAAAGATGAAGAAGGGCAGTGTTGTAGCTGTAGTAGTGAGTAGGGGTAGAGTAGAGAGTAAAGCCATGTTTATTCCTATGCTTATGTTGTTGATATGCTTTGCATGGATGATATAGATGCTCTTGATTAGTCTGATTCTGATGGCATTAGTCATATACTGTAAGGACAGAGAGAGAGAGAGAGAGAGAGAGAGAGAGGATAGCCTAGTAGTAGAAGGACCTGAGAGAGAAATGCAGTTGCTGTTTCTGGCTGCAGAGACTGAAGCAAGCAGCAGCAAGGGAGAGACTGTGAGCTCATAAATTGAGGAAAAATGTGGAAATTCGAAAGTTTGGCCAGTTTTGGGATTCAGGAGATGAGATGGGGAGACGGGGGGTTCGTTTTCATAATGGCACTGGCATCCAATCGCAAGTAATCAGCAATCAAAACAAGCTCACTCATACTCATAGCCAGGACCATTCACCATCCATATAACGAAGCATATAGATGATACAGTTTATATTATGTGAGCTCTCAGACGGTAGCCTCAGTACTTGCCTCCTTTTCCTTTCCCTTTATATACAAGCACATATATTATATGTATTGCTTAAAACCTAAAGCCAAAGCTAAAGTTTCATTTCCTTGCTCCCCGAGTCTCTGTGCTCAGATGGGATGGACACATTCATGTGCATACATATGCATACTATAATAGTCACAGTCAATGTACATATATACACATACACAGTGTCGTGCAAGTCCAGAGAGAAGCTCTTGCTCCTCGAATATTCGCATTATTCCTTCTCCCTCTAGCCTCCTTCCTTGCTCTCTGCTCTCCTTTGTAGTATGTAGAGTTTATATCATAACCGAGCCATTCCATGTATGCATAAATGTACGTAGTCGACGACATTATATTATGGCCCAGTTGGATTTATAGAGAAAGTTCCTAATTGTGTTTTTACGACAGAGAATATGATGGTTTGCATAGAGGCAGTAAGTAGAATAGTTGCTTGCTTGCTAAGCAAGCACTCATAGCTCACTACTACTACTACCACCACCACTACTTCTAGGTAGTAGTAGGAGAAGTATATCCCTCTGCCTTCCAGTACATAACAGTAACAGTCACAGTCTGAGTTGAGTTGAGAGTCTCGGTGTTGTGCCCAACTCCTGCTGCTTTACTCTCCACTGTCATGTCATACTCTTGCTCTCTAGCATCTATGCAGATGGAATATACTTATGTTGGAGTAATATATAGAAATGGCCCAATATACACTCTGTATGGCTATATGGAATTGAGATGAGATGGGAAATGAAAGCAAAGGATGGTAGCAGAGAAGTTAGTGTATCTACTATATACCTTTTACATTGGCAGTGGATGGTGAACTGAGTGCTTGTGCCATGCCACAGTCACTGCCCATGCCTTGCTTCACTTGACTTGACTTGACTTGACTGATATACATAGTTGTAAGTACATACATATAGCCGTGGTGCATCAATGTGAGTCCCAAGAGAAGAAACGTAAACTCTTGATCGGTGTGGATGCAGATCATAACCAAACTATTTCCATGGAATTGTCGAATAAAAACTCTCTACTTTGACTTCACCTAGGCTCTCGACTCACTACATCCGCTTTCATAAAAATTGATCCATGACATTTAAACTTGAATTGCCCAGAATGGTTGGCTGTTGGCTATGGCAGTCTAGCCTATCTTGCCGTGCCTGACTGACAACGTAGCATTACGTACTTACGTTGGTATACTTATGATATTATTATATGAACACAGCTCACAATGTGTGTGTATGTAAATATATTACTACCACTACCGCTACGACTACACTATGGACCTACATGTATATACACACATACTTATATATATGTATATATATGTAGAGTAGGAAGGAAGGAATAACACTCTGCCTGTAAAATATTCTACGAGGGATTTCGAACTCAACCAAGCCGACATAGTTGCATTCTCTTGGCTTCTTTGGCACTGGAAAAGATGGACGTTGAGGATACACTATAAGATGAGCTAACTAGCCAACGAGGCAATAACGCACTCTCACAATCAGTCACTTCAGTTCACTCCACTCCAGTCAAGTCAAGATAAAGCTAAAGCAGACTCAGGCAAACCGAGTCAACATCGACAACTTCAACCCAACTCTACTCAAGATAAAAACCTACCTATATTATGTAGGAAATTTCCAAGACAGTGTCTAGCAAGAGTTAAGAATTCGATCCAAGGAAAGCAGTGATGTTAATACTATTGTTCATCCAATTGTTTCAAAAATATGTGACGAATGTTTTTCCTCTGTAATGCATAATGGCAGAGGGAAATAGAGAAAGAGAGAGAGAGAGACAGAAATAGAGGTGGAGAGAGACGAAGAAACGAGATGAAAAAAAGCAGGAGAGAGAGAGAGAGAGGAGGGAAATAAAGGAAAGGGAAACTACAGAGAAGAAAGGAGAATTGAGAAAGAGAGAGGAGAATGAGACGTAGGTACATAGTAAGGAATAGGAATAGTGGCTGTGGCTGGTGAAGTGAGTGCTGGACTGAACCGGACTAGGTTCTAGACTGTTTGGACTCAACTGACTTGTAGAGAACTTAACTGTTCTCGGGGCCGGCTACTCGATGACTAGGTCTGACTGGCTGAACTGAACTGAAGGAAAGAAGGGTAAGAAAGAATATGAGAGTTTTCCTATCCACGTCCAATTATACGAGTATCACATTCCCTACGTATTTCAAAGTTATGTGTGGACACAAAAAGTGGACGGCTGAGATATTGATCGTCCAAGAAATATTGCCTTCTAGTCCATATAGCATCCGCTTTAGAGTCCGCCTTCCTCAGTGGAATTAATGAAAATTACTCCTGTCCAATGCAACTAGACTGATACTCCTGGCTTGGCTAGCAGAGTCATCAGAGAGGCACCCACTGCTGCTCCCTGCTTTTCCTTACTCTCGCTCTCACTCTCTGCCTTGTCTCCACTCTTCTCTCATATCCTCTCCACCTTGCCTTTTTCACTGTTCACTACTCCTTCCTCTCATTTCCTTTCCTTTCTTTTCCTTTCCTCTACTTTCCTATTCCGTATGACGTTCGTATGGATCTATGTGGTTGTGTGTGACTGCCTCTATACTTACTTACACTACACAGTGCACATACATAGCATATACAGTCCCACGGAATACCCTCTACAGCACATAGTAGTGCAACTGCTACTGCTGCTGCTGCTACTCTTCTCTACTTTTCCAGGGAAATCATTAAATTATACCAGCACCCTGCCTAGTAGTAGTTTGCTCTATGGCTGTGAGTCTCCTTGACTCCAGCACTACTACTACTACAACAACTACTACAACACCGACGACTCCCCTGCTTAGCTCATTGCTTTTCTGCACAAACAAGTATCTTTACGCTGTTTTCCCTTCTTGACGACTAAAACACTCCTCCTTCACCTTCTTACCTTATGTCATAGCTTAGAAGTTTGGCATACAGGAGCTTGAGCAGAGGTTTGGATAAACTAAACTACCTTGGCTTGGTTGGCTGCTCATTTCGAGGGAAAAAAATCAGTTAAAGTTGCAGTATAGTAGAGAGAGTGTATAATAATATAGTCTTAGAGTCTGATAGTCATAGTCGTAGACGTAGGCATTGCCATTGCCATTGCATTAACCATTGCCATTGTGAGTGCATACATACAAAGGAGAAAGGGTTAAATAGACCAGACGAAAACCAAAATCCTTGTGCAATTGCCTGAACTATTACTGCTGCTGCTGTTGCTGGTTGGACTGGCGTTGTCGTCACAGCCTCAGATTTGCTTGCAGTTCTCTCAGCGGATGGAGCAAAACGGAAGGACGGACAGTGGAACCCTAATGGAGCCTCATCAGATTACGATGACAGAGCTATGGAATCACTCATCCTCTTTCCTATTCCTCTACTTTAGCAGCTTCTCTGTAGGCTTTGCTTTTACTCGTCTGGGCTCAGCTTGACTGAGGGTGAAGCCTCCTAGCCGTCCCACACAAAAGGGTTAGCTCGAATCTCATCTCAATTGGTCAACGAATCAACGCTACAGATTTGGATGTCCTATTCAAAAGGGCTGTGAGGAACGCCCTGGACTTTTTGGCACTCAACAAAAAATGAATGCGCGGATGAAGAGGAGGGTACTTTTAGCCTCAACGTATAAATCTCATTGTTTCCAATCTCAGACTCCCCACGTGTCCTCATGAATTCTCTTCTCCTCACCACACACACAAAAGACGACGAGGCAAGTCCAAAGACATTCACATTTCTCATTCTCACTCTACTACACTGCACTCCTCCAGCTCTTCCCATGATGACTCAATCCTATCCCACTTTCAATATCTAATATCTCACTCCTACTCCTCCAAATAACTCCTCACATACACACAAACTACGATAAAAACTACAAACTGCAGTACTATTTAAAACAAATTATTAATTATCAAATTAACATGCACTATTAATTCATTTTCATTAAAAACTTATCTTATTCTATTTAACGTTTTCTTAAAATCAAACACTGTCAATGAAAATTCTATCAGAGAGGCATAAATTCTACCTAAGACCCATTTTATTTACCCCCTTATAGAAACAGATAACTGTCAAATAAGAACAGAGAATTAAACACAAATCTAGCAAGTGGAAATTGAACAAGGTACAGCATTCTCGACTTCGATTAGATTTCAATGATATTACTTTCGTTAATGCCTATTGAAAACATAATTAACCTTACTTAGGCTTAGGTCTAAGTGTAATTCAACTCAACTCAAACGCTGTTCAAAAAGCAGTTCATTTACTTTTGTGGGTGAAAGAAGAGATGTCATATGTAGGTATGTACACACA
>JAAXYV010000455.1:0-11438 GCA_036851875.1 Novacerus sp. FZ-2019
ATTTTAAACCTTAATTTTGTCCAACAGTTTTATTTCTCTAACATTTTTTTTTCAAGATTTTTATTTGATTATATGATATATACATTGTAGTGAGTACAGCTATAGCCCAAAAAATAATTAAGCTTAAAGCACAATCCATCCAACTATGTCAGAAAATACCTACCATATACAGAATATTCAGCATGAAACGTTTCAATTAGTTTCGTTTCGTTTCAAGGGTTGAAATGAAACGAAACGACCCTATCACTAAATAATGCGTCCTTAACACGCTTTTGCAAACTCTGGAAAAATGATGAAGTATACAGATATTTAATACAATTTAGGTTTCTCAGACAATCCTGCATTTCTTCTGAGTAAATCGAAAGATTTACACTCAGAACCACCAGGTGGTACAAATTTGATGCTCCAATTGCACAAGAAATAGTAGTGATGATCACAAGGGAAATTATTCCACCAATGAAGGGCCTTATAACCATCGATATTATCCTTGTAGTAAATAGGATTCCAGTAACCGACGCATTGCTCTAGATTAGAATCTAAATTATCTGGTTGCCCAATGTACCACACGGACTCTTTAGCGTTCAACTCCATTGTGTCTCCATTTTTGAATATGGTGTTCCAGGTGTAGGGCTTAGTGATATTTTTTATATTCCTTTCTCCCTTGGCAGCAAACCAGTAACGTCTATCAAGTCCAAATTCTGCAGGCTCAAAGCCCATATCGTAGGCCTTTGAGTACACACTAAGATTATAAATCATGTTTCTAGTAATCCCGATGGTTCCAAGGTCGCTTTGATCCGCCATTTCGCCAACGCACTTCTCGCAAAAGTCTTTTGCTTCTTGCCAAGTCTTCTGTAATTTAAATAATATACATTTCATATTTATTACGTGTTTTACAAATACAACAACCTAGTAGTTAAAAATAGATTTAAAAATGTGGGTACAATAAAACCCACATTGTACTACTTCGCTAAAATCTTAATATAGTACTATATCGTACTGTACCTCATTATCGTACTGTACTATACATACATGGTAAGAAATATTGTACTGAAATCATACTAGATTTTAAAATCGTTTTCGTACCTATACTGTAACATTATACAGGTGTAAATAGGATAATAGGTACGATTCAGAAAACTATGTTGGATGGTATCTTAATAAACTCAGAAGCAACCTGATAAAGCTTTCCTTTCAAGTTTAGAGAAAAATGAATTCATAAAGTCTGAAATAAAATTATCTCCAACAGGTATTGAATTCTGACAGGGCCACAATTTTAAATTGGTTTTGCTCAGTGTGGTAAACAAGCAACACAAGTTTCCTTGAAGAAACCTTGGTTTCGACTTCTTACAAGGAAACATCGGATAGTAATAGTATTAGAAGAATTTAAAATTTTACAGCGTAGTTACGCAAGAAAAATTTCATGCGAATTAACACGTGATTCTGAAGGTTGTAGTTTGCATTAATAATGGAATTGTTTTGCTTAATTAAGATCTTTCTCAAAAAATGTTTACGAGGGGATAACCGTAAAACTTTCAGAATCACGTGTTAATTTTCCATATTGAAGATGTAAATGGCATTTCTTAAATTTCTTCGCCAATTTATGCCCATCAGTGGTTGAACTAGATTTTAAACTTAATCATTCATTAAGGGTACCTAGCTACCCTGCAAAGTATCAAATTAATCCGAGATTATCATTACGTTTTCTTGTTAGACTTAGCAATTTTCACACATTATATAATATTGCTTGTAGGTTGTTTCATACCCGTTTGCGAATGATTAGTATTCCACTTTTAACCTTCTTTGCTTTCGCGGAATAAATGAAATAACCTTTCGCAGTAATTTCATGGCCATTCAAATCAACGTCATCGTCCTCGTAGTCGGGCTCTACGGTATTAATAAAAAAAATAGATTGAGTGATAATTTTGGGCTAATTGTTAGAAAGAGCGGTATACAAAATTACCTATCAGTCCGAACCCACTTGAATTTGTCCGCACAATCAGGGATAGAATTAACAGAAAATATGCACTTGCAATTTGTTTACTCATTCCGATGTGATTTTCTTGTATCGCTTTTCTTCAGTACCTACGTTTGATTCAACATTTTTAGGCTTTCCAAATTCAATTATTTAGGGTATAGGTTTTGATTCCTTTGGCAATAGACTTGCTTTGATTTCAATGGATCCAACCATCTAGTTTTGAGTTGACTGCTATGCATTGTTCTGTAAAATTACCAGGAATCATCATACTGTTTATATTAAATATACGTACTTACGATTTCATAAAAGTAAAGTATATACCCACCTATTTGAGTATATAAGTACAATTACCAAATGGTAATTATGTCCCAAGTAGCAAGTTTTGTGTTTGTTTGCTCCACAGTTTAATTTGACGAAATCGTACGAATACTTTATTATAATCCTTACATATAAACAAAAGTTCCGAGGTCAAATATACAAAATGTAAATTACACAGTGTAATTTACACTGTTAGTAGGGTGTTGTACATAAACATATATGTATCTTACGCGGATGAACGAGTAGGTTCAGTAGATCCTGGCTTACCCTGCCAACTGAAAATAAATATTTTCAAAACCATAAAAAATAAAAATGTTTTCAAAATCTCGAGAAATAAATGCATTTTCTTCAAAATCGCAAAATTAATTTTTCTTAAAATTGCAAAAATAATTTTTCTTAAAATTGCAAAAAATGAAATAATTTCGTCAATATTCAGAAAATTAAATGTTTTCATCTAAATCGAGAAAAACAATACTTTCGTCTAAATAATTTTATTCACAAAAATCAAGAGAAACATTTTTGAGATCACATTGTTGTCCATGAACGTTAATATATTTTAGCAAAACCTAGCCTGGTCCTGGGTCCTGGTAATTCCTGGATCCGCCATTGATATGAATCACAATTGAGTATGTATTAATGGATAGAAAGCTTCCTTAAGATACTTCATTATTGTTCCTTTGCCGCATTCACTGACATTAAGACTACTCAGAATTATCCAGAGTTGATTGAAAATAATTATAAGCTGCATGCTTACAACCAGAGCAGACATAGAAACGGCCTGTGAGTAATTGTTGGCATTCTACACTGTTTACCCTGTTGGACGGATTGATTCCATCTTTCGAGTTTTATCCTCTTGACGTTGACGTTGACAGGCTCATGACAGAAATTATACCAAGTAATAATGATATGGTCAATTGATTTGCCGTCCCTTTCTATCTGCTGCCTTACAATTTTTTATAGTGAACCCAGTCGTCACTTTACGGTCTTTCAGAATAATTATCCGTCCTGTCCCGCCCCGAATGCAAGAAAAAACAGCCGTCCCACTCAATTTTCCGTTTGCGACGGGACGGGGGCCGATCTCTTTTGGTACAGATAAATGTATAATTTGCAGTGGAATTATTTCCTTACGTTGAATCCTATTCCACAAAACTTTACCTTCACAGTTGTAAATTATGTGCTATCATTCGTATCGTAGAGGTCTAATCTAAATAATTTCATTATGCCTTCAAAGAGAAATGTTAAAAGATCAATGCAGCGATTAGTTGAATCGGGTTTCTTTGAAGTTCATTTGGTGTCATTATGTTAGTAACGTATTAAGATTTAGAAATCCTTTGCACGAAAACGACAGTTAGTCTTTAGTCGAAACAAATTAATTTGTCTATAAAAATTAACATCATTTATTACCTCTTGCAATTGGAATGTTTATTGGCGTCAATGTGATGATACTGGAAAATGAATTGTTCGATGTTAAAATTGGTACCCTTTATTTCACTACAGATGTCGTTTCCTAAAAACGTTCTGAAGAAGCATTTCCAAATCTAGCATCATGAAGGTAATTTACCTACCTATATGTATTGTATTCTATACAGCGTATAAAGGATGATTGAAATGAAATGTCGTAGAAATAAAGTAGCGTCTTGACGCAGGCGCACAAAGTATATTTGCACATTGAAAATGTACTTATAGTTTTGATTCAATAAATGCCTCTACCCATGATTTCTTTCACTGATTTTTTAAATAAACACATATTCATCAAATTTTTTCACAGAAGATTTATTGATTACGGACTAATGGTTTTCAAACTAATTACTAAATCCAATTGAATCCCCAGTATTTCTGAGAATTAATACAGAGTAACAAATACATTGAGGATTGAATATGAAATGAATTATTTAGATATATATATAGAAAAGGTATTATGAAAAGTAACAATTTTGATCAATCAGTCGAGTATTGATATCCCAGTTGAGTGGGTATACTCTTAAAAGTGGAGATAAATTATTTGTCCATGTCAATCCATGGGTAACGGTTACCTTTCTCATCTACAGAGGCTAACTTACCCTTCAACCTGGTGGCATCCAAGTATACAACAATGCCTTCCTTCTTATCATCTTGAGGATTGACCTCCACATCATCATAGACACAAATGGTTTTGTCTGTCTTCTTTGTATTTTCATACACCAATCCCTGCAGGTATTGATAGCCTCTGAACCAACGAGCTTGATCTCCCCGTCGTAGAGTCTCCGAACCAAACATGACATAAGCAGATACTGCCTTGAACTTGTTCTTAATAGCCAAAAGAGATTCTTCAGGACCAATGATTCTTACTTCATGATTCCTGAATTTGTGATGCCAATTAAGTCTGACACGAAGAGGTTCAGTTTTGTCAAGATACGCATTCATTTTGTCGATGGAGTAATCAGAATTTTTCAAACTGTCGAACAGTGTCTGCAAATCCTTAGTTGTTTTGCCATCCTTATCCTGTCTGATAAGGGGAACAAGCTCAGCCAATTTCTGTTTTAGTTTTATATTTTCCAGACTGAATTTATTTTGATGATCTCGAACATCAGCCAATTCTGCCTTGGTAAGACTGTTGATATAAGATTCCGCCAAATCGGATAAATCTTGCATCTGCTGTGTGACTGATGACACACCTTCAAAATATTTCGCAAAATCCAAAACCATATAGGATGGGAGATTTGTAAGTACGAATTGTTCTTGTTGTTCCGGAGTACCAACCTTCAATATTCTTCTTAAGTCAACCAATGGTATCAGAGTGTAGGTCACGGGAACCCCTTTGCCATCATTAGAGGTTTCAATCAACTTTGGAATATTTTTCATCAATTCGTTGGCAGCCACAAAAGTTTGGGGTGCACTTCCTGATAATAAAAAGTCTCCACTAACTTCAATTTTGATATCTGTTCCAATTTCTTTGTCGGTATTAGCCAAATCCGTACTGGCGCTTGCGCTCACGCTCGTTCCAATGTTCTTGAAAGCAGCGTTCATTTTTGCACCCACTTCTTGCTTCCTTTCTTCGTCCTTCACTGTGGTCTCCGCAGTACAAACTGCTCCGCCGCCATATGTAATCTTCATGACTACGTGAGTAGCGTCTTTTTCATTTTCAAGTGCAGTCAGAGACACGGCCGCTTTGAATTCGTCGTTGTAAATGTTGAGCTCATGTACTTCCGAGAGGCAGTTATAAATGCAAGTTGCGGACAAGGATTGAGCACTTTTCTTGCTTTCATTCAAGTAACTCGCGGAACCCCCGGCTGTTATCAGCCCAGACATAAAACTCATCTGGAGCTCCACGCTTACATTCAGCTTATCAAACTTCTCCGATATTTTATCCGATGAAATGTATTGGTAGTCGGCATAAGGACGCTTGAAAATCGTAATGGCTTCTTTTGGAAGCTTTTCAACTTGCAAAATCTTGGCATCCTGGAATTTGTCAGAGTACAAATTGTACATTGCTCCAAGGCCATAACTCCGCCCTAGCGCTGCTCTGTCTACACTTGCAGAAAATGGGGTTTCCGTTGCCATTCTGAAAACAGTGGAAATCCTGTTTTTCATTCAATTTTTTAGTTACATTCATAGGCATGGAAACTTTTACGTACTCTGACATCCTGGATACTAAAAGAAAATGGGGAAAAACTCAGAAAAAAGAAATTGCTTGCACGCACGCAGCAAATAAGAAAATTCCACGTTGAATACAACGCTTTTACAAGTAACAAACGCAGACATTTTAAGATAAAATAATTATATATAGTCTGGTGGCACAGCGAGGAAAACTAGAATTTCAATGTTAAAAAAATGTCAACATTTAAAAAAAAAAGTGTTGTAAATTAATAACAATTTGCTACTGAAGCGGTGGATTTTTTTCGAGACAAATCAGCCGCTTTGTGTTCGGATACTACAAGAGAAATATTTCATATAAGAATTTCCAAACGCAATGGTAATAATTAAAAACTATTTTTAAAGTTTATAGCAACCTACTTTCTTATTTAATGGTACTGCTGGAGTGACAAGTGAAATTCAGATTTCTTGCAGAAGCGGGTGATCTGTAAAAAAAATCATGAAAACACAGATTGTAAGTCATTCCTTGAACGGCCTTTTCTAAGAAATCTTCAATTTATTTTCCTTCTGCTGAATTCAAGTCCCTATATACTGTCCTTATCCTACAATGAAGCTTGCAATTATGAATCCATCTAAGATCAAGATCTAAGCTCGCAATCGTGCCACTATTTGAACAAAGCCCGCCAAACAATGCAAGTCATCATGAACTTAACCTACAGTCCAGGTAAATCATATTAACTAAATCATGTGATATAGAAAGAAACCAATTTTAATTCCCAACTTTAAGCAAAAGTTTGTGTGTGTGTGTATATATGTATATATATATATTATGTGTGTATCTTTCGAATGTATAATGTAATTAACAAAGCATCAATATTTCTATCTAAACTAAAGAGAGACTTCCCTACCGTGGGGAAAGGTAGCCCTCGACCGGTTCTACAACGACGCTTATTTCAAAAGATTTCACACAAAACAATTGATCTTTCTTGCACACATATAAAAGAATTAATTTTAAGATAGTGAATGAATACAAATGAAATTATATAGTTTAATATAAAGTAACGAATAGATAGTGTGTTATTCAGGAAATGGAGACTGGAGACTGGAGACCAGATCATGGTGTAAATGTAAATTAGATTGAAGACAAAATGGCCGCAGTCTTGCACTCATTTCTAATGAAATCCTCAAGTTGTCCAGGAAATAATGTCACCGGCCTTATTTTTGGCTTTGTATTCACCTTGAGCCGGTATACCTTCTCCAATGTAAAGAGCGATTTCATTCACCCCGGTATCTGGATTTACCTCAATGTCGATGTAGATGGGAATAATATTATCCTTGCTTTCAAAAGCAACGGCATCTAAGTATTGATATCCACTGTACCATCGTTTTTCGTTATTCTGCCGCAGAGTCTCCGAGCCATAGAGTATTTGCAAATGAGTCAAATCACTCTTACTCTTGATCTCTTGCAGGGAATTGTATGGACCCACGATTTTGATGTTAGATGCAAACAAATGACTATGCCAAGTTAATCTGCTTATCAAATTTTCACGTTGATGTAAGAAATCCTCCATTAATGGCACTGAATACTTTGAGTTGTCAAAAGTCTTCAATAAATCCTTCAAGTCATCAAGTTTGCTATCTTTCGCCTCTGACCGGATGAGAGGTAGAATGTCTCTTAATCCATCCACAACTTTCAGAAGTTGTACGTCAAACAATTGTTTTGTAACTGTAACTTCTTCTGCCTCTTTTTTAGTGGCACTATTCGGTAATGTATGTACGAAGTTTACCAAATCAGCAAATTTCGTTTGAGTTACCGTACTTTTTTGGAAATGACTGACAATAGCAGCACTCAAATCCACGGGAAGAAGTGTAAGTGGAAGAGTTGCATATGGATCAACGGGAAATTTCAGTACTTTTTTTACATCCAGTATTGGGATCAAAGTGTAGGTGACCTGAACTCCTTTTCCACCATTGACTGCTATAACCTTATCAGGAATACCTTTCATGAATTCATTGGCTCCTTTAAAAGTTTGCGGGGCACCGTCATCCCCAAAGAGGAAATCTCCAGAGATGTGGATACTACATTGAGATCCAATTTCTTTGTCTGTTTTTTCCAATTCCGTGCTGGCTGAGACACTCACAGAAGTGCCTATGGTCTTAAAAGCAGCATCCATCTTGGCTGCAATTTTTTCTGTGTCAACTGTATTTGAAGTTGTGGTCTCTGCTGTAGCCACAGCGCCACCACCCCATTCAATCTTCATCACCATATGAGTAGCAGAAGTTTTGAAATTTAGAGCATCTTCTGATACATAATTCTTGAAATTTTCATGGTAAATGTTGAGTTCATCAACTTCCGTATTGCAAGAGTAGATAAGTGTAGATGTAATGGAGGTAGAGCTTTTCTTCTTTTCCTTCAAGTAACTCGCAGAGCCCCCTACCGACACCATTCCCGACATAACGCTCACCTGCAGTTCTGCAGAGACATTTAAGCTTGAAAATTTATCCTGCAGGGTCTCCTTGCTCAAGTAAAGATATTTCGTGTTAGGATTCTTCCGGTTTGCAATCAGTTCGGGAGCCAGGGTTTCAGTCTTATATACCTTGGCGTCAAGGAACTTGTCTTGTTAGATATTGTACAAGGCTCCCAAGCCATAGCATCTTCCTAGTGCTGCTCGATCCACGCTGTCCGTAAAAGCCGTCATCCTTTACAGACAAAAATATATAATGTTAAAAACCAGAAGATTTTAGGTGATAGGTTAACTGAGAATTTTTATTTAGCAGCCAAAAATCTACACAACGGGACCCAGTCACAGAAACGGAACCTTTCATTTCATTCAACTATATACTATCAAGCTATAGACAATATTATTATTATTATTATTTTAACAATAATAGGCTGCCGTTCTAACTACAAAGGAGTGCGGTGGTAACATTTCAATTGTTACATATAGCCAGCACACGTCCTGCTATGTATAAAACACTATACCTGTATCCACTACAGAGTGTGAAAGTTTGCACAACCACTTAGTGGATATAGGAATAGCCTTTCATATTTTTTAGAACAGTTGTTGGCAAATTGGAATTTGTAACCAAAAATAATATTGACGGTTACGCATTAATTCTTACATATAGCCAGCAACTGTCCTGTTATATGGAACTTAGTACTGGTTCGCTTTACTTTGATTGAATGATTTAGTATACTGCCCTTTTTACCCCAGAGAATTAGAATATATCTTTGCGGTGTGTTGCATATACCCAGTTGCAGCTCTACCTGCAACAAGAGGTAGAAAGAATTTTACGCTCCTCTATCCCATGAATTGAGGCGCAGTACAAATTCTTTCTACCTCTTGTTGCAGGCACAAATACGGCTGGCTATAAGCGACGCAAGAATATACTCTAATTCTCTATGGTGAAAAGCACAGTTACATCATAACTCTGTTTTTATAGGACTGCTATACCCTATAGCTAACGAGATTTCACAGTTACTGTATTAGCTATGGGGTATAGCGGTCCTACAAAAACCGAGTTTTAACGATGTAACTACTAAATCATCAGAACGTTTTGTTACTATATAAAATACTACCCAGTTTGTTTAAGAAAGGAAAATTCTGGTGTGTACTACCCTGTTTTTATAACAGTTTAAATTTGATAAAGTAAAACTATGAAATTTAAAGTCTTACAAAAAGAGGTTAGTACGTTTTAGTTTGCAAGTACAGTCAGCAATTGTCCTTTGACATTATGAAATGCTACATTAAAACTCAAATACTACACAGTTTTCTTAACTGAACTCGAAACCGTTCTATCTTCCGTATATTTCAAGAACCATATAGTGAACACCAACTATGCCTATAGCGGCATATGGCATATAGTCTATCCACCTTTAGAGTTTCCATTTCTATAACAGTGGAAGTTTAGCGTTGTTCCCATATATCCAGCAGCAGCTATGCCTGTTACAACAAGAGGTATAGAAACCATTCACTGTCCCTCAATTCATAAAAAGGAGAAGCAGAAAATGATTTCTGTAGGCACAGCTGCTGCTGGCTATATAGGAACAACGCTAATACTCACGCTACTATATAATGAAAATCACAGCATGTATAATGTATATACTGGTAAATTTTTATATATGTCCCAGCGTGTTATAAGATCGTCAGTATAGCCTAGAAACCATACCTTTCCATGTATTCGGGAGTAGTACCAACCATCATATTGGTCCTCATTACGTCTGAATACATGAAGCGGTACGGCTCCAAGGTTATATTGACGATTTTATATGCCATTGGAATTCTTATAAAAACTGAGCAGTATGCATACAACATTATATTATAGGCAGAGCTGTTGCTTGCCTGGCTATATGTGGTTCGTCGGATAAACGGAAGATAAAGCAGTTTCATGTTCAGTTCTGAAAACCAGATAGTAATTGAATAAAGTGAGTGGAATGGCGAATATGTAGACATCGCGTTCCATAATATTATAAAAGGACAATTGCTTGCAATAATACTCTTAAACTAAAATATAACTACTCATATTCTCCTTTTGAGAAAATAATCTGGGTAAATAGTACATGAATACATAAGTTCCATAATATATAAAAGGACAGTTGCTGACTAATATTATGTGAGTGAATATTGAAATGCAACCGTCAACATGCGTCTTAGTTAGAATAAATTGATAATAGTCCTTGCACTCATTGATAGTCAAAAAAAATTGGGTAGTATGTATATACTCTAGTAGATAATGTAAAAACATTCTTACCAAAAGCATACGTTCCCGTTTTAGTCAAATATATGGTATGTAAATTATGGAAATGAATAATTAATTATTCATTTATTTTACTCAGTAACAAAAATCCTTGGTATAAACTGGGAAGAATAAAATATGGAAAAACAGATTATCAATTAACATATTTCTATCATACAGGTTTCAGTTTCTGTGCGAGTCCGTTGCGTTAATTTATAGGCTATCTTTTTAAATCCTTTTCAGTTTAGTTGTCAACCAAAAAATTCTGTTTTTTTTTAACATTATACATTTTTATACACTGCGGCACAAGATATAGATGTCGCTGTCGCTATTACTAATGTTCTTAAACTTAAACTACTTGACGAAGAGGAACGCTTTTGTGGCGACTTTACGCAGTAATCATATAATCAGTGATGCTAGTTAATGATGAAAGGTGTAATATAATAATATGCAATATATATACTGGTCTACGAAGTTCTTTCAGTCTGACTGAATTTCAAAATTATCCTGCCGTCGCAACTAGAAACAGATTTTTCTTAAGATATTACAAAAAACCAAATAAATACTTACGTATGAAGAAATGAGTTCAGTTATGAAGTGAAGCTCTTGTTTCTTTTTAAGATGATGAGATTACGATTGTTGTTGGGTTGCGTTGTGTTGAATCTACAGTAAAGACAGATACAGACGGAATTTATAAGGGATTGATTTCCCAAGTTACCCCAAGATATACAATACAACTCTCACTGTACTAATTTTCGTAATAGTAATGAAGATATCTATTAAATTCAATTTTACCTGATTCTGGAACAGAATTGATAGAGACGACTGAACCCTG
>JAAXYV010000456.1:0-12296 GCA_036851875.1 Novacerus sp. FZ-2019
GGAAGAGGTGCTCTATGCTATACTATGCTGTGTATAGTAATACAAATTCACAGTAGTGCGTATATAGAGAGAGAGAGAGAGAGAGAGAGAGAGAGAAAGAAAGAAGTCTACGTCCTGTAAAGTAAGTAAGTAAGTAAGTAAGTAGGTATCGATTCCACATGGCAATTTGCTTATGCCAAACCAAGACAAGTCAGCAATAATAGTCTCCTCGTACTGTATTGTACTGTACTCTACTGCCAGCATGGCATTTGGATTGCCGTTGATAAGTAATGCGGAAGTTATTGGTTTGCTCCGCTTTGCTTTTTCTCTCTCTCACTCGTGCTCTTACTCCTTTCGTTTTATTTTATTTTCTGCTGACTAGGGAACTAAGGTGGTGAGGATATAGATACTTTGTATACATATATACTGAGGAATTCTTATAACGTTTCCTTCCATGCTGTTATATTTCGTCAGTATAGCCTAGCAACTATATACCTTTCCATGTATTGAGGAGTACTACAATAGTATGGTTTATCCTACTCCTGAATAAGTGAGAAGGTCCTAGGCTATACTGATGAATTATATTCCGTCTAGGAAAGTTATAAGAATGCCTCAGTAGGTATACGAATACAAACTCAGTAGTCAAAGGTATAACAAGATACAAAGTATATTAGAATACATATGGATGGATACGGCACAGTGGCATGCCATGTCATGGCATGGCATGGCATAATGCCCTTCCCTGTCAAACCAAGCCTGACAAGCCACAGTCACTCTACATCCATAGATATTATACTATACCAAAATTCAATACACCCACAGAGCAATAAGCATATACATAAAGCTAAGTATAGTTCATTTCGTACATACGCTGGTGGAAGTGGAATATATAGTACAGTACAAACATATGAGTACATAATACACAGAGAAAGAAAACTGAATAGTTAAATCAAGTCAAGTCAGCTCAATGTTTGGTTCATGTGAAGAAAAAAAAACACAATGAAAAAAAATCTGATGGGCATATGGCATTAATATTTGCCATTTGCCGCATGCCAAGTCAAGTCAAGTAAAAGATCAAACACAAAAAATCTGTTTCTCTTCATATAGGTAGTAAAAGAGTGAAATAAATGAAGGAAGAATAATATAAGTGAAAATAGAGACAAGAGTCAAAGTCAAGTCTATATATAGGCAGAGAATATATTTTAAGCATTTATGATGACACGACACGACACAGCGAGGAGAGGAGAAATATATTTACAGTATATATGCATGCGAAATGCTATTACACGCCTACTTGGCAATTTAAATTAATTTAATTTCCTTGCTCATTTCGCTTGTGAATTGTGAAAATCTAATTTTGAGTATGACTATATATACCATAAAGTATAATACTTATAGAGACAGAATACTGCGTAGTATTTAATTTACTACCTATGTATATTCCAGAGGTATATTATACTATATACACTATACACTATATATATATATATATATATACATACTTATACGAGGTATACAAGAATTAAATGAATTGATAAATTGACTTTAAATTCTTGGTTTTGGTTGGACTACGAGAAAGTCAATTTCAGAAGATCTATTACATAACATACACTTACAACTAAATATACACAAACTACAACAGTAGTGTAGGGTAGTGTAACCGGAATGGAAATTCAATTGCATATTATTTAAATTTAAAGCACGCAAACTACCATCATACTGAACTGAACTGAATAGAGCGCTGCATGTATATTTTTAGGTAAAGACTAAATATATGTTCAAGATTAAAAATTAGATAAGATTAAGTAATATATTATATATACTGAAAAGGAATTGCTTACTTTTTTGACTTCCAACGCCGTTTTATGGCACCTATCATTTTGTGGGAGCCAAGACAAGACGATAAGAGCGGTGCTTCTTGGCCTGGGTATCCCAATAGTAATAATAATAATAAGCTTCCGATTTTTTTTCTCCAATTCACCACCTCCAGACGAAAATAGGTCTTGAAACTTGAAGAATGTTATGTTTCCCAAGACAGGTTGTAAGCAACGATCCCAAACAAACCTAACTTCAGTTCAAACGTTAAACGAAAGATTCGCACTTTACTTTATAGTAGTAAGAAAACTACCTAGTTCTTTTTTTAGTTCTAGATTTCTTCTGTGTGTGTGTGACTGTGGAAGTGAAAAAACACACACACCACCACCACCACCACTACTACCACGAGTACAAACACACGATTCTTTCTCGGAGTAGAGAGAGTCCAAAAGCGGAGACGTTCAGTTCACTTCAGTCACACTGAAGAGAATAATAGAACAAGTCTTGCTCTGTGTGCCGTCACTTTTCCTTTGGCTTCATTTCGTTAGCTTTTAAGCTTCACATACCTACCTACTACAACAAGACTCTATAGTTTTACTTTAATACTCTCCTTTTGGTTTTCTCGACTTTACTTTAGTTTGGGTTGGTGCTCTTTGCTCTTTTCTTTTCTTTTCTTCGCTCTTCTCTCCCACCTCACTTCACCTCACCTTACCTCAAGTCAAGTCAATTCGTTTCTCCCGAGTCTCCGTGAGAGTCCCAGTTCACCCGTTTCCTCGGAGTTCAGTTCAGTTCAGCTCACTTCACTTCACTTTTCTGTCTTTCTCTTCGGCTTTGTTCGGTACAACAGTAAGGCGAGAGCAGCTGCCTGTTGGCTCGGTAGGGTTGCGTTCTATATGGTCGATCCGGTTCATGAGTTACTGCCTTGACTTGACTTCAGTTGACTTCTTTTCCCTTGGCTTGGCTTGAGTACTATAATATAATCCTTCTCCTACTCCAGAGTCTGTCTCTCCTCTTATTACTGTTTCACAGAATGCAAAGAGATGGATAAACGAGCCTCTTTAACTTCCAACTTAACTTCAAACTCCAACAACTTGACTTGACTTGACTCTACTTTACTTTTGTCCTCTTGTCTTCCTTCAATTTCTTGAGTTGAGTTGACTTGACTTGGCTTGGCTTCATTTCACTCTTTAAGTTTACACACTCTCTCTACCTTCAACTACTTTTAGTCCAGTTCAATTCAATGCAAGTAATTCTAGTTTTCAAACTCCAACTCGAGGAACTAAAACTTAAATCCAAATCCAATTCTACTTCACTCCCTTGTTATTCTTGAATTCTTTGTCTGCTATTTCCTCCTAGAAGGCAAATTCAAATATAAAATAAAGATTAGATTAGGTAAGAGGATTTAAAATTACATTCTAAATACAAGAGTAGATACATACACAATACACACACATACAACATACAATACACGAAAAGTTCTGTAATCCTTTTCCTTATAATCTTATGTTATTTTCTGCTAACTGAACTGAACTCTTTTCTTGGCTTTTACTCCTTTAAATTTATAAGAGGGAGAGACAGAGACAGAAAATACTTTAGAATAAATACAGAGTCAAGTTAAGACTCAAGAGTCGGATCGGATGAATTCAAATTGGCAAGCAGTCAAGTGCGACTTGAGACTTAAACATTGAACACTCGAAATTTTAACTTCAACTTCATGCCATGCCAAACCAATGCCAAAACCAAATTCAAATCCAAGCCAACCTAACCTAACCTGGTCTCCTCTCCTCTCCTCTCTCTTCCTCTCATCTCTTGAGTGAATCAACATAAAAAATATATAGGACGAGAAAAGAGTTTGTAATCAACTCCACTCCATCCAACAAGATTGAAAACCAAGGAGAAGAGCCCAGCCAACTAACTGCACACTCAACACTTGACTTGACTTGACTTTAACTTCAAACTTGAGCAACAACTATTTACACTCTTCTAAATAAAGTACAATCAACACAATCAAGACTTAAACTACGAGTCAACTCTTCTCTTCTCCAGTATTAAACACACATACAAAACACAATCAAATCAACATGACAGTATACAGAGTCAATACAATAAAACAAAACACACACAACAAGTCATTTGAGTCACTTCATTCTATACTCCACTCTCAAGACAATGGTATATTATGTCTTATCTTGACTTGTCTTGTCTTGTCATTTTTTCCACTGCCATTGCCATGCCATGCCATTACAGTTGCAGAATTATTTTCCTCTCCTTACTTATGTCATGTTATAAAATTGCTTCCAGTTCCAAACCAAGGAAAAATAAAATACAACTGTATATTAATATTTCATACAAAATCGGCACGGCATGCCATCGCAAAATAAAGTTGAAAGTAAAGGGTAATGACACAAATAATAACAACTGTTCTGCAACGCAAGCTCTGAAAGGCAAGTCTCACTCACTGCACTGACACTACTACCACTGCCATTGCCAACAGCACACATTAGTTCTATATTATTATAGAGAGAGTATAAAAAGAATACCAATAATAGTGGGTAGTAGTTTTCTTTCATAGTACTACCCGATTTTTATAAGAGTTTAAATTTAGTGACTCCCAATCCCTGTTTCAATTTAAACTCTTATAAAAATCGAGTAGTACACAGTAGTAGTTGTAGTAGTAGTAAAAATAAATAACAGGTACCTTACGTTACGTTTCACGTTGCTTTGTTGATGTTTCTGTTATTACTGCTGTACTGTATGTATATAGCTCTTGCCGTTGTGTTGCTGCTGGCTCGAAGTCAGTGTCAGTAGTGGCAATGGCACAGTGAAATCATCAACACTTAAAGTTAGTACGATCTCTGTGTGGTGGTCTGGTCTGGCTGGTGTGGTCGGTGGGTCGGCCGGTGGTAGGCTATGGTATATTATGTTATGTACTATGCTATGCTGTGGTAATGGTAATCCAGTCAATGCAATGTGAATGCAATCCCACTATCCCACGCAAGTAACAAAGTAACAACCCAACCAAACTACTCAGTCAGTCAGTCAATGTGCTTGCTTGGCTTGACTTCACTTGGCTTGTATATTTTGTATTAGTTTCTGCTGGTCTGGTAGTCGATGCGAAGCGATGCGGTGTGTTGGCTGGTTGCTTCTTGCCTTTTGCCTGATATGATGCTCCTTCCTCTCTCTGGTAGTTGAGTCGTGTGAAGTCTTGAATTTTGTGTCTATTCTGCACTATCTTTCTTTATAGCATAGCAGCAGCAGATTCAATGCAATGTAATGTAATGCAATTCAATGCAAAGTTGAATGTAAGTAATGCAATTTAAATGCAAGTCAAGTCAAGTCACTTCAATTCAGTTTGTTTGTAGCCCTCAGCAGTTTAGTGCAGTCTGTCTGCTTGAAGTCTGCAATTGCTGGCATAAAGTGGCTGATGCTGCTGTTGATGGCATACCTATGGGAATAAGAATGAAACTATGTTATGTATATAGAGCTCTCTCACAGTAAAATAAAACACAAGAAAACACAGCTACTACAACTACCAACAACACAAAGAGAATTAGTACATGACAGTACAGACCATTTATACTTGGTGTTTAACCTTCTATAATAGTGTGAGTATAGCTTTGGTTGGACCCATATAGCCGCAGCAGTAATCTATCTATGCAAAAATTATAGACCCAAAGAAAAAGATGCAAAAAGATTATACTGATAAATTATAATACTGTGGCCCTGTAAACATTAAATTAGTTTCTAAGTTTTGGATTTCTTGGTTTTGAATGATTCTCTCTCGTATTGTCTATTATATCGTTTAAATTGTATATGATAAAATGAAATAAAAAAAGTTTGTAATTGAAAAATTCACTTCTCCTGTCCCCACGAATTGAGGCGCAATAGATATTTTCTATGCTTGTTGTAGGCACAGGTCTTCTGCTGGCTATATGAGTCGAAAGCTATACTCACACTATTATAGAAGTTTAAACAGCAAGGATAAAAGGTCTGTATAGTACAATACTATAATCACAATGTAATGTTGAATGTTGTATGGAAGCCATAAAATAAAATGTTGAATTGGACGAAGTAATGAAGCTAAATAATGTGATGTTGTAGTTGATTGTTTAATATGCACTTAAAAACTGTTGGTGGTGAGCTGAATTGATGAAGGAAAATGAAATATTCATGGGAGGACGGTACAGAAAACGAGTAATGTGCTGTTGGCAGGATGAGCTGACTGATTTTAAGTATTTTTTATAACTGAGTATATTGTAGTGTGTGTAGTGTCGTAGTGGTATATGTGAGAGTATTGCAATTGGTACTTTTTACATACAGTCCAGTCCCAGTCAAAGAGAAACAAGTCAAATGAAGGAATGAATTTTCTTGTCCTCCTATGGAGTGACTTTGAGAAAATGACACTATTTCTTATGCTGCCAGCTTTAAAGACACGAGTGATAGGATAGACAGTTGACAGTCAGTCAGTACAGTACAGTGTAAGTAAAGTCAAAGTCAAAGTCATTGTTTTTATCGTAATCCAAGTCCAAGTCTTCTGTTCTGGAATGGAGTGAACTGAGTGGGTGGTTGATTTTGATTTGACAAGATAGGCTGAAGAAAAGACAAGACAAGATATCCTATGGTTTGGCTTGGAAGTCAAGTGAGACCAAGAAACTTTTCTTTGTCTCAGATCCTTATTCCTATTACATATTACACATAAATTGTTCAAGTAAGTAATTTTCTACTTACTTACTGCCTATCAAAGTATCAACCGTCAAATCTACTAAGTGTTTTCTATCTCCCTAAAACTTACATGTATTATTAGCAGCAATAGGTATACTTACAACTTATGCGAATGGTTTGGTATAGTCTATCTGTATGTCTGTCCCTTTACGATAACTTTCGAACAATTTGACCGATCTTGACCAAATTTGGAATACAAATGGTTAAAACTAGTGCTGCCCCGATACAGGTAAAACTCGAATAGGCCGATGCGGCATATGTAATAATCGGCCGAAGCCGATGCATTGCCGGTTCAGTGCATGCACCTTGAACCTTACTCGAGAGACTCATCATTTCATAAAATTATAATTCAATTTGGACACTTTTGGTTAATAGAATGAACTCAAAGATGTTTTTAATTTTTAATATAAGATTGGTTTACGATACTAAAGGTCGAGCAATAAATTAACTTCGAAAATTAAAAGTAAAACAGTAAAAATTGTAGTAAAAGTTGTATAAAAAAAGACGTACTTTTTGTACTAGACTGCATCGGCAAATGGCCGATTCTTAGTTTTACAATTGGCCGATTTAGATGCAGGCCGAAGCGGCGGCCAATGCATCGGGGCAATACTAGTCAAACCAGCAGATCAAGTTCGAAGATGGGGTCACTAGATCAAAGGTCATGGAGTCAAACATGATCTAAAACCTGAGACGCCTTCTATAATTTTAGATCACTTGTAACTTTTGGTTACGTCTATCGATTTTAACCATTTAAAAGTTGCAGGGTAGATTTATGGAATGATTAAAAAATAATACAAAAATACGCCGCTTAAAATAATAAAAAATGCGTTGTAGCAACTTAAAGCATTGCTGCCAGCACTTTATAAAAATAAATAAAAATATAATAAAAATAAAAAGCAACTCATCACTCATCGTAACAATTTTAAAAAAAATTGCTAACCCTACTGATCATGCGCTTTGGGACTGGTGTCGTTTTCTCTCATCTTTGTTTAGTTATCTATGTTTGTTTTGTATATAACTGTTCAATGCTGGAGACTTAAAACTCTCTTCAGAATATCGATCCTGATTTTTTCCCCATTTATTTTATTGCAACATTATCAGCAAGGAATTTAATTCCGATTCTGGCTCCATTGGCGCTAAAGTTTGCGCCTATGGACTAAGGTTTGGCTCCAGAGCTAACATTAGCTCCATCAAGGCGCTGGCTGCAGCTCCAATAAGCTAACTTTAGAAAAAATTCTCTGTTGGAGCTTTCCTGCTAGACTACCAAACTGCAAAGTTCAAAGTAGGTATCTTCATTGGAAAAAGCTTAATTTATTCCATAGATTCATTCCTTCAGGGAAAAATAAATCAAAACGTGAAAAGCCGAGTTATAAGTTAAGAGAGACAATTCATGACAATTTTTGGACCTATACGCTAAATGAGCTAAAGTCAGTGCCTTGCTGGCGCTAAGATTAGCTCCTATGGCGATTTGTAGTCATCTGTTTTATATGCACTAACTTTAGCGTAATAAAATAATAAGCGCCAATGGAGCCAGTATCAGCCTTTGTTGCTAACTCATTATTGTTTTGTACGATTTTCTTCATCAGAGGGATTGATTTTAATGATGTATTGTATTTTTATACTCACTCACAGTACAGTCGAGGAAGCTACTCTTACTGTTTGTTGGCTGTGCTACTGAATTTATTTATTTCTGTAAGTGAGCTAAACTTGGATGCGGCATGGCAGTGCAATCCGCAGATATTTATGAGGACGATGACGTGTCGTGAGCTTGAGCTTGTGTGTGTCTTTAATAGTTAAGTTGAAACATGCTTTGTGTTCTGTTGTGTATAATATACTTAATGGGTTATGTTTTTATGTTATTGTTATGTTGTGTTGTTTTGTGTTATGTTACAATCTGGGTGAGTGTATTGTATTTATTTATTATAGCTTTTATAGTTCTTGTATGTCAGCCTCGTGTAATCTATTGTATTGTAGTGTAGTCAGTGTTAGTGTACTGTCCTGACTTGATTGGACTTGCCTGACTGGGTGTTAGTTTTTAATGTTTAGTGATGATGATAATAATAATATAATACTGAATGTGTATGTGTGTGTGTGTTTAATGCGACTTTAACTCGTTTCTTTTATGTGATGTGTGTGATTACAGGATTTTTATGATGCCCATATGAATGACAAGAGACAATAAATGACATTATATGCACAGCACACATGTATCTCATCTCACTCCAATTCCAATCCACTCACCTAAATCAAGTAATATCACGTATGTCATTACTCCCATTCACATTAAATTCAATTCAATTCAATCAAATCACTTCACTTCAATTCACTTCACCTCTTTAACTGGTTTGGTTTGGTTTAGTTTAGTTTATAGTTTGGTCTATATGGTGTTTCAAATCTCATGAGGAAAAGTTTCACCCAATACAGGCCAAGCCAGGCCAGACCATGCCAGTTCATAAATTAAAATCCAATAATGGAAATGAAGAAGAAATCTACTCTTCTGGACTGGAAAGGATGACATGTAGGAATAAACCGTAGAACAAGAGTTTTTGGCAGTGGCAGTCAGGCCAAAACATGAATCTGATGAGCATAAGCGGCGACCCTGGCTTGAGCTTCATTTTATTGTAAGTCACACTTGACAATTCTCTGTCAACAAAGAAGTACACTACACTAAGAAGAAATACAACTACTGTTGACTGTAATTCGAATCAAAGTCTAGGCTCTCGAGTGAACGAAATTAAACAGACAGCGAATGACAACTGGTTTGACACGAATGCGACGACGATGACACAATCACAAAAAGATGATAATCAAAGACGAACACTTGGCATGACATCTGATTCAATCTGTTTTGAAATGACACCTTAGAGCTAAAAAGTATGAAATCTTCATAAAAATGATATGGAAGGAAATGCAGAGTAATCTGATTTGGTAATTAATCCAGTCTGCTATTTTAAACTTGGTTTATAATATCATTACTTGTTTGTATCATAAATTATTTGTGTGAAGTGAAGTAATAATATTGCTTTGATGATTTGATGTTTTTATAGTTAGATATATCCTGATGAGTTGATATGATGAAAGTTGGCAATCAATGAGGAAGAATATATAGACTCAAAAAACAAGAAGTCAATTGGCTTGATTATTTATAAATTATTCAATTGAATTATGGCTTTGCTTTTGAACTATTTGTGAATAATGAGAACATTACTATTTATACAACATCACTTCAAGTTTCTTGTATCCTGAACTGAACTATTTAAACGGGTTTGAATTCTCGGCGGAGGATATGCCAAAATTTGTGTTGAATCACTTTTACTGCAGGGTAAAAGTTGTGTTGCTTGCATGCCTGCAAGTGAAGTGAATGTCTACAATACAGTGTTTCTTCCGTCACGTATCGACGTATATCGTATCAAGTACCGTTGAGTATTATGCTTATCAAACTATACCAGAGCCACCTTATATATCATATGATAAATGTAGTGATAGGATCGTAAGTATAGGTTTTTGCGAATTTTTTCTGCTCCTTCATTTTACTTTGCTTTGCTTTCCTATCCTTTTCCTGTTCCTTCTTCCGTTCCTTGTTGCCTTTTATTTGCTTATAGGTTTTTTTTTCTTTCCTCTTTTCACACTTGGTTCTTTTCTTGGCTTGGCTTGACTTGGCTGATTGGTGACAGCGGGGGAAGGAAAGTTGGCGAAAAGAGTTCCTGCTGAGTGTGAAAGCAAGTGAAGTGGAGTGATAGTGCTGACTTGGCTTTATTTTCTGCTTGTTGTAGTTGTATAGTATCTATAATAAGTAAGTCTGTGCTGGCGTGGCAGTAGTAGTGTGGTAGTAACAAATTGTGGCTGTTTATGGCTGTGGTATGGTCGTGTCTAGTAGCTGCAGAAGGAGAAAGTTTGCAAAAGTTGTACTGTTGTATTCCAGTCGTTGTAGTAGTAGTAGTTGGGGGGACTATATATATATTTATAAATGGATGTGTCTTTTCTATCACTACCACAGCACAACGTAAAAGGGCTATGAGGCTGCTTATTACTGGACTCCTAACTGGGCTTAGTTTAGGCGAAGACTGAACTGGAAGAAAGCATGGAGTTTTGAATTGAAGCGAAGAAATGAGTCATGGTTCCAGACGAGTCCAGTCAGACCAAACCAGGAAGGAGCTGAGTTGAGTTGAGTTGAGCCGGAGTAGTACAAGTATTATATTGTATTTCGATGTAGTGTGAGTGTGCGATTGTATTGTGTGCAGAATGCTACTGATGGATGTGGTGAATTTATTTCATTTTGTATTTCTCCATAGAGTCTTGTGAACCAGGTGGAGTAGACTGTATGTAGGTAGTATAGATGAATTGAATTGGATGGGATACTGTACTGTGCAGAAAAGAGCCTCGCGGAAACTCCGATCCGAAGTTGTTTCGTGCTGCCAACCTGACCGTATACTACAATACAATATTGTACAATGTAATACAATGCAATTGTACGAAGGATACGGAAGAACCGACTCTCTCTCTCTCTCTCTCCTTGGTTGAGTTTAAAAAGTTATATTTAAGAGAGCAGCGGAAGGAACCGAGTCCAGGAGGATTGATATGGCAATGGCATGGCTAAGAACTATAATAGTAAGTCCAGGAGCTTTGCTTTGGATGGATAGATGAAAACTGAACAACAGAGAACTGAACTGCCTTGTGCAATGGTGCTGTGGCAGTGTACTCAAGTCAAAGCAAGGCAAGGCAAGTCAGTCAGTCAGTATTGAGAGCTGAGCACAGAGGAGAGGAGAGGAGAGTTGGAGGAAACAGTTGAAAGAAGAGATGAGAATAAAGAGGGAAAGGATAGGATGGAGCAGAATTGAACGGAATAGAATAGAATTGAGCCAGAGAAGAGGAGAGGACTCATACTATAGATACATACATACTGCTGACTGCACTACAGTACAAACATCGTATCATACCGTACCATACCATGCCATACCATATTATAGTTATAGAAGAGCAGAGCAGAAAGAGAGAACAACCAGACCATGAGCAACATACACTGCATTTGGTTTGGGGATAAAAGAGGGTTTGGACCTACAAAAAATTCCCCTCCGCCAATGTTTCCTTTCCTTCGTCGACAACCAGAACTCTTCTAGGCTAGGCTCCAAACCTAAGGAGGGGTTTCTTAATTCGCCTCCTGGCTAACTTCAAAATGACCTCGGCAGCGTCTCTGTGGAAAGCGTCGTCGTAACAAAACAACCCTGATTGTGGCTTTGACTTTGACTTCTTTTGGCTTCTATGAACATGAATTGATTACGCTATTTCCTTTCTCCTGGACTTGGTAATATGCAGTATATCCATACCTACCGAATTTGTACTTTTGAAACTTTACTGAAAATGAGTAATTTCCTTTTCCTTGCATTGGTACCTGTATTTTAATATTTTCAACTGTTCTAGTCTGAGGATTATTACTTTTCAAACTTTGCTTTAAAAAATTACCATTTTACCTTGATTCCTGTAATTTAATATTTTCAATATTTTCAACTGTTCTAGTTTCAGGATTTCTTCTTTTCAAACTGTGCTTTAAAAAATTACCATTATTAAGAAATTCCCTCACCTTGATGCCTGCATTTAATTATTTTCAACATATTATTCAATTGAGGATTTCCTGTTTTCAAACTTTGCTTTTAGAAAATGACCACATTAAGAAATTTTCTAACTTTGATTCCTGTATTTTAATACTATGCAACATTTCCAAATGTTTTAGTCTGACAATTTTTAGGATTTTTACAATACAATCCTATAAGATTTCTCCTATA